>JASPKZ010004264.1:0-71295 GCA_030220185.1 Diploptera punctata | reverse complement strand
GAACGGAAGCTGTAGCATATTTTCGACTAAACACAGGACATGATTGTCTTCATCGAATTGGAATTTACAGAAGTCTTCATTGATCACTGTGCTCACGAACACCAACATGGACAGAAACCACCTGCTACAGTTTCATTAATATAAAAAAACGGTTAAAAAAACACATTCTCAACCAATCTTCAGATCCGAATTCAAGAAAAACAATCAAAAAAATACTATCCACACTACGCCAGATACACCTCGAACGGAAGCTGTAGCATATTTTCGACTAAACACAGGAGATTGTCTTCATCGAATTGGAATTTACAGAAGTCTTCATTGATCACTGTGCTCCACGAACACCAACATGGACAGAAACCACCTGCTACAGTTTCATTAATACAAAAAAAACGGTAAAAAAACACATTCTCAACCAATCTTCAGATCCGAATTCAAGAAAAACAATCAAAAAAATACTATCCACACTACGCCAGATACACCTCGAACGGAAGCTGTAGCATATTTTCGACTAAACACAGGACATGATTGTCTTCATCGAATTGGAATTTACAGAAGTCTTCATTGATCACTGTGCTCCACGAACACCAACATGGACAGAAACCACCTGCTACAGTTTCATTAATACAAAAAAACGGTAAAAAACACATTCTCAACCTATCTTCAGATCCGAATTCAGAAAAACAATCAAAAAAATACTATCCACACTACGCCAGATACACCTCGAACGGAAGCTGTAGCATATTTTCGACTAAACACAGGGCATGATTGTCTTCATCGAATTGGAATTACAGAAGTCTTCATTGATCACTGTGCTCCACGAACACCAACATGGACAGAAACCACCTGCTACAGTTTCATTAATACAAAAAAACGGTAAAAAACACATTCTCAACCAATCTTCAGATCCGAATTCAAGAAAAACAATCAAAAAAATACTATCCACACTACGCCAGATACACCTCGAACGGAAGCTGTAGCATATTTTCGACTAAACACAGGACATGATTGTCTTCATCGAATTGGAATTTACAGAAGTCTTCATTGATCACTGTGCTCCACGAACACCAACTTGGGCAGAAACCACCTGCTACAGTGTCAAGCACTTCACTCTGCTATGCTGAAGGATACATACTGGGAAGAAAGAGCCAAACTTTCTGTTTTGCAATGACGTTTTGTTGTTTTAATTTATTGTTATCAGTTGGTTGTTTACTCATAATTATGAAAAATGACTTCTGTCAAGTCCCCTGCATTGGTATAAATACATTTTTCCGTATGAATAAGAGGTAAAATTAAGCAAACTCTTTTATAAACATCATAAGTTTTCTGATAACGAAACAAATACCTCTCAATAAATATTTAACACAATGTGAACTAACCAATCATTTTATAATAATGAGTCCTATATAATCATTATATATCACAAACTCCGTATTTTATTTAATGATTCTCTTTACTTCCCTTCCGAAGTAAACTATACTAAGGATTCCCTGATGCTCTGGGGGCGGAAGCAAGTAGATTTCAATCCACGAACTTCGGAACCAGAGGTAATCATGAAAATAACTAGTCCATCAATATAAACTCTTCACATAAACAAACTCTATGGCGCGACAGGTCTAGAAGGCCCTTGGCCTACTAGCCGGCTGCTGGCCACACATCTACATGCGTTATTGACAGAGGTAACGATCATTCTGCAAGTGTAGGGATGACATGTGGTTATCATGTCGGGTCCCCCAGCCGCTATAGCTGGACTTCTCAACCTGGAGCCGCTACTTATTGTAGTTACCAAAATTCCTCACAATGCTGGGTTGGCATCGGTCCCTTAGTGGCCAAAATTTCACGAGACAAATGTTTCCCCCAAGGAGAACTCGAACCAGTGCAAGTCCCGTAGCTCTACGCCAAGGCATCTTGCCTTAACCACTCGGCTACAGCGCAAAACTCTTCCCATAATAAAGTTTAAATTTACCTAATAACAAAATCAATAATCGACATTTCTGGTAGAAATTTAGTCATAGAGTTGATATAATTAAGATGCTTGGGGTCTTGTTCAATTTGCCAGACTTTACAACAGCAGACTGCTTGTAATGCGCAAACTCAGACTTTAAAATCGTCTCAACACCGTCTTCAATCTTAATCGTGTGAAAATTAATCTCTGGCATCTTCTAATTAGTACCAGGATAAAGTTGATACATCATTAACTTCGCAAGTTTAATTACAAAAGTAAACATTGCACTGATATCTTGCTTAAGTTACAACATGTGCAAACACATCTCTGAATTATAACTTATACAATTTATGTTCCATGCAAAATATATACATACATTAAACTGCAATTTCCAGATATCTACAGAAAAAGTCAACAGTATATGTATGAAAGCTATAATGAATTAAATAATACGAATAAATTTTTTTTTAATTTTTATATTCATGAATTAAAAATAATAGAATGGCAATATGGTTAAAATAAAGTGGAATCGTCTTCTTCTTCTTCGTCTTCTTCTTCTTGCAAGGATTAAACCTTTTAGGTTCGTTCCGGCTCCAAGCATTATAGCTGCTGTGTCCATCTCTTTCATGGGCGTCCCCGATCTCTTTTTTCCTCCTCTTGGTTGATAGTTTAGACTTTCCATAGGCAATCGGTTGGTATCAATTCTGTAGACACGATCATACAATTTTTTCCTATACTCCTCTATTTTATCTGTCAAACTGAATATTTGTTGTTCTTTACGAATATCTTCACTCCGTTTTTTATCCATTATAGTGTATTCTGCCACAAATCGTAAATATTTCATTTCTGCTGCTTCTGTTCTTATAATAGACTGTTTAATCAGAGTCCATATTTTTGAGCCATACAATATTGCAGGTACAGACAATACTTTATAACATTTTTAATGTGTTTCTTTTCTTACTTTCTTTCCCAGTGTTCTTTTAAGGGCGACACGTAAATATTGATATATTTGTAATTTATTATTTATGTATTTTCTCTGTTACAACCTAAAGATATACCTAGATAACTGCATTTTTTTTTTACTTATTCTAGCGTTCTGTCATTTAGTACTACTTTGTTCTGTGGAATAAAATATATATTTCAGAAGACACAATAAGATCTCATAAAGGTTAGTTTCACCAATTGTTTCTTTCAAACGTTCTTACAATTGTAAGCACGATTAATGTTAGGTCCTACAGAAAGCGATTGTTAAAATTCCGTAATCTTGGCCGGGATCTAACGAACGACGGGTGGATTCCTTGGAAAAACGCAATTTCCCAGAGACATTACGAACGAAGATCGAAAAAACAAATTATTTATATCTAATGTTTGATGTAGAATATAATATATACAGGATGTTTAAAAATAAATATTAAATATTTCTAGCGGTTGTAAAGGGGACTTAGTAAAAACCTTCGGAGGACTATACGATACACACTATTAGATCATAAAAAAATGAAGATATCTTAGAAGAATTACACATGGAACCTTTAGAAAACAACATTTCTGATTATAAGTCAAGATGGACGCAACATGTTCTTCCAATGGAAGATCACAGGATACACATACAAATGTTATTAACCTGCAGGAAGAAGAAGACCAAGTCCGTCCACTCAAAATACTTTTGGATGGTGTTTCTCTTGAGGCCAAAACAGGTCAACAAATGACCTAAATTCTTGATTGGACTATGATGATGACTTAGTATATAGAGTTTTGAAAATAACCCATGGGGTCCGGAAACGTAAATTTCGATGTAAAATAGTGTTGAAGATCGTAACACAATGGGCTGATATCGTGTGTCTTGTGTTTCAGAATTAAAATTACAGACTTCTAGGAGTTGTACTTCAAGTGTGGTTCCACGTGGCGACCCTGTTGTTCGTTGCACAAGTGTACCAGCAACGCATGTTTTCATACACACGTGTCACAAGACCTGGTGTGTGTTCAATAATTTCTGCTGTCGCCAGAATTCGTGCAAGATCTTCCTCCGACTCGTCATATGTAGTACAACCTCTAGAAGTCTGCAATATGTATTCTAAAACGTAAGACACACGGTATCTACCCACTGTGTTTCAATCTTCAAGCTTATTTTACATCGAAATGGTACGTTTCCGGACATGTGCCCCTAATCAAAACTTTATCTACTAAGTCCTCTCTACAACCTCTGGAAGTCTGTAATACTTATTCTGAAACTCCCTGCATATATCATTTACGCAATTTGGATAGTTTATTTCACTAAATATCTGAGAATTTAAGTTAGTCGAACTTTTTTGATGACTAACCGACATATTTTGTCTCTGGTTTGATCTAATGCTGCTAGGCAAAATAACATTTATAGTTCAGGCGCTGAGTTTCCTGCTCTGACGTTTAGGTTGTACGAGGAGTAAAGGGATAAACTCGCAGATTTGAGAAATAGTTGACTTGGGAGTGGACTTCTGCCACAACTAATCACTGCTTTTGACGCCGCCAGTATGGTTTTAAATTGCTGCGATGTTGTCGGCTGTATAAACAGAAAGTGCCATGATTTGATATTCCGCGTGGTACATAAAGCGGTCCCTCCCATTGAATATCCATATAGGCAACACTGTCGTGAAAACGTCAGGGCCGAACACCCAAGCGGCTGGACTATAGTTTCATTAATTATCATCCCCCTCTCTTTTTATCTTAGTTTCATTTCCCCATCTATAGGTACTTTTAGTCCACCGCTGTGGTCTCGAGGTAGCGTGCTGCCTTGTCACGCAGCGGGCCTGGGTTCGATCCCCGGTCGGGGCAGTTTATCTGGGTGAGGTTTTTATGGGGTTTTCCCTCACCTGTAAGACAAATGTCAGGAAAACGTTAAGACCCAAACGGTCCCCGAAATCATATGGCCGCCATCATCATCATCATCATCATCAGCATCATCATCCTTCATCGGTGTGGAAAGCAACGGGAAGCTACCACGCCTACAATTCCCTAATAAAGCTGTAGGCATAGCATGAAAATGCTATGATTGCAGTGAAGGACCTGTCTTCGGGCAGAATTACTATGGATGGATGGAGGTACTTTTAAATCTCCTTCTCCCCTCGGCTCCTGGCCTGTCAGGAGAGGATTTGAAATTTTGGATCACACATTTACTTTCACCACCCAAAAATATGGAGGGTCTCGAGTGAGTGATCATGTCAATACCAAAGTAACCTCCGAGAGAACACGAACGTTCAAGCCAAGACACACCATTTTCGCATACATTCATACTAAACCAGGCGAATATGTTATGGATTATTATGATGACCAGATAATTTTTGGGGACTAAATAAACTTTAAATTTTCCTGACATTTGTCATACAGGAAAGAAAAAAAAACTCCGAAAAAAATCAAAACTTGACCCGATCGGAGATCGAGCCCATGTCCTCTAATTATGAGGCAACTACTTAATTCGAGACCACAGCAGTAGATTTCATTACATTATTTTCCAGAAAGAATTACATAAAATTAATATTATGTCAAACAATAGGTCTACATATGTTGAAGGATGAGAATAGCTTGAACTCTACCTTTATAATAACTTAATAATAAAAGCTTTATAATTATTATAAAGCTCGTGGGTTTGATTGGAGGAAATGGAATAAACTTTTTTGTGCAGAGAATTCACTTGGGAATTCCTTAATTAAAGTGAAAGGAAATTCTCCGTGACCTGATCGGCAATAAATATCGGTGATGTATAGCTCTTTAATTTCAACAGCTTGGAGAAGTTTCGAATCGGGGAGGTTTCTTTTTAAGTTTTACTCTACACATTGGCAAAATTTACCGTTAGTACGGTATTCTAAGAAAACATTATTACAGTTTCTATAGCACGAGTTGTTAAATGTATTTATGCCAAGAATCCAAACTTTTACTGAAGTGTAGAAACCATAGCAAAGTTGATTTTATTTACAACGTTACATATTTATTTTTTAGTCTGTTTTTTTTTCGTATGAAACTGGAAAGCAATATAAATTGAATGCCTAGTGGGCCCCTAGCACAGAAGGTTTAATTGTTGGGGTTCATGCAAGCATTTCAATTACAACCGATCTCAAATTTATAAATAAATACCGGTTACAATGGAAAACTCATGTACAACGAATAAACCGTAATAGACTTTTAAATGTCATGCTTCAATAACGTCCTCAAGGGAACTTACCTCTGGAACGTTCTAGAAAAGATGGACTGAGAATGCTTCACTGAAACATTATTATTATTATTATTATTATTATTATTACTATTATTATTCGTATTATTATTATTATTATTATTATTAATATTATTATTATTAATATTATTATTATTATTATTATTATTAATATTATTAATATTATTATTATTATTATTATTATTATTATTATTATTATTAATATTATTAATATTATTATTATTATTATTATTATTATTATTATTATTATTATTATTATTATTATTATTATTATTATTATTATTATTATTATTACTATGAGAATTGTACTACAGAACTTGAAAGAAGAATAACTGATAGAAGAAGAATCATTGATATGTTGAACTCAATGCTTTGGAATATAATATACAGAACGAAGAAAACTATATTTCAAGTTCTGTAACAAAGCATTTTATTATAGGAGCCCGAAACCTGGATAATACATAGAAATCAAGTCAACAAGCTGTTAGCAGAAGAAATTGATTTTTGGAGGCCATCGACAAGAATTTCTAGAAGGGATAAAGTCAGAAACAGCACAACAAGGGAAATTATGCAAGCTGATAAAAAATTTAAGAAAGCATAGAAGAAGAACGTTTGAAATGGTATGGACAGCTCATAAGAATCGAAGAAGAGATAATACCAAAGAAGATACTTAATTGGAAAGCTAATGGAAGAAGTGGAAGAGGCAGACCTAGAGAACGCTTGATAGAAGGAGACAGGAGAAGTATGGAAGGTAGAGATTTGAGGGAAGAAGATGCTTTTGACAGGAACCTTTGGCGACAAATCACTTTGGGTTGAAGGAGAAACACTGTATTGTGGAATATTCTTAATAAAATATTATTATTATTATTATCATCATCATCATTATTAACATTACATGTAGAAGAGAAAAAATAGGAATTCAGTTATAAGGAAGAAAATTAAGATTGAAGAGACACTATTTTAGATTATATTAAAACTCAGCATTTAAGATGGTACGGACATGTCCAGCGAATGGAAGAGGATCGACTACTAAAATCTGTTTTGGAATGGAAACCTGAGGGGAAGAAGAGGCAGAGGAAGACCTAAAACCTCCTGGAGTCAGCGAATATGTGTATACATGAAGGAGAAACATCTACAACCAGGAGATTGGATGGACCGACAAAATTGGCTATTAGGAATCGGACGATGTTAAAGACATTAATCAACCGATGATCTATTAATATTATATGTCCACCGCTGTGTCTCGGGCTAGCGTCACTGCATCATACGCAGCGGGCCCGAGTTCGATCGGAACAAGTTTCCTGGCTGATGGTTTTTCCTCACTTGTAAGACAAGTGTTAAGAATCCTTAAGGTCCAAACGGTCCCCATCATTGTCGTATTCGTCATGTTTAGTATGGATGTGTATGTGAATGGTGTATTTTGTCTTCATGTTATTTTGTGTCTGAGGAGGCCCTGACATTGAGTTGATCACTCATTGGGGAAGGCCAACCACGTCCTTGTATGGTCAAAAAAGCAGTGTGTGATCCGTAATTTAAAAACCTGCTCCCAACAGGTCGTGCCACTCTGAAGCTCGGGTGCCGTGTGGCATGGGAATTAGCCTCCATATAAGATGAGAGGTTAAGTTAATTAAACTATTATTGTCATTATTATTATTATTATTATTATTATTATTATTATTATTATTATTATTATTATTATTAAACAAGTTTATAAAGTATTAAAACATCTTCCCTGACATACATTTACAGTCTTTTTCTTTTTCTGCGTAACGCGGAAGTGCAGTTTCTTCATAATTGAGCGGTCAATGTGGAAGAGGATTTGTACTTCCAACAGTTTAAATGATGAAGCAGTTGTCTTATTAATATAGGGTAGACTAAATTTTATATTCTAGAGGAGACAATTAGTCTAGTGAGGACTCTTGAAAATGCCCGCCAGTACTTCCTACTCGCAGGTTGATACATCAAGTCAGTTCCTTGATCATCAAAAAACAATAATAAAGATATTAGAAAATACGAGTGGAATACTTAGTATATAATATGATGTACAGTATATCTCATTCATATAAATAGGTATTATATATATATATATATATATATATATATATAACACAATAGCATTATACACTAATTAATTTATATATAATTGTTAATAATTAATGGTATTGCATTTTGATAACATATATTTATTCATGAATGAGTGTTGTCCTTATTTTTCGCGTTTTGTCCAGAAATTTACCAAGGTTTATCCAATTTTCTGGATTTACCAATAACTCGTAGCATGCCAATCTTTCCCGATTTGAATTTAGAAATCTTTCCGGTAATAACTGACGTCTCCAATATTCTAAATCATTACATTTTCCTAATATATGTATCTCATCTTCAAAGTTCCCGCACATTGGACATATTCGCATATCGTGATCGTCGCTAATTTTTAGAAATTTCCATGCCCCTAGCCTAAACCAAGCAAGCCCTGATCTCTGCTTAAATCCAAGGTTGAGTATATACGATTATTTTCCCCAGACGTGTTTTAGGTCTCTTTGTAAACACAGTGAGCGTTTTCCTGTACATTCGGCGAAAGTATCTTGTTGGTTTATATCTAAGTACCTCATATATATATATATATATATATATATATATATATATGATTTGTTATAGATTTACAAAGCACTTTCATATAGAATAATATATTCAATTTCTTTTTCCACGTAATTGATTTTTTAAATCTGAAAATATTCATAATTTGTGTGCTATTGATTATAATATAACCTTATATGGTTTCAGGTCTATAACCAAGTTTTTTTTTTTCGTTTACCAGTATATCGGCCTAATACAACTGAAAATTGTCACCAAGATACATGAATATCTTGTGAATTGAAGTCATTTGGAGTAAGCCATTTTATGATGCTTAAAAAAAAAAGAATATTTATGAAAGCCTTCCGTCGTTATTATCTAATCCATCAGTGTCACGGATCAAAATTCTCGCAATATAAGTAAAAATAAGACATTTTAGCAGCACCAACATTTTGAAGATATTTCACACTTCTTTATTTTTCAAAACATCCTCCTCAGGTTTTAAGATGAAGATCAGAATTTAATACCAGGATATCGAAATGTTCCTACTGAGTCTATTTTTTTTAGAATGCCTTAGATAATAAATAATATTAATAATAGTTTTAAAAAACTAAAACAACATGCTTTATTACAAAACGAACTAAAAAATGAAAAATAATTTTAATTTCCAACACGCTTGGGATAAAATTAATGTGGTCAACAAAAAAATAATATCCAACACATTTAGAATAAAACTAGAGTTATCTACAAAAAAATAATTTTACCATCAAAAGCGTGGGGTGCTTTTTATGGTTTTTATAATTTATTCTTAGAGGCTTGAATTTTACCAATATCTGTTTATTAGCAAATATATTAATTGATATAGAGCACCCCACGCTTTTGATGGTAAAATTATTTTTTTGTAGATAACTCTAGTTTTATTCTAAATGTGTTGGAGATTATTTTTTTGTTGACCACATTAATTCTATCCCAAGCATTTTGGAATTTAAAATTATTTTTAATTTTTTAGTTCGGGTTTCTAATAAAGCGTGTTGTTTTAGTTTTTTAAAACTATTATTTACTTTTATTTTTTAGATTGGTTTTCTAATAACATGTGTTGTTTTAGTTTTTAAACTATAATTTATTTTTTAGTTTTAATATTTTACAGAATAAGATAAAAATAAAAATATCTTTAAATTGGATACTATCGTAGTATGAGCTAAAAGTAATACTCTACTAAAAAAATCCCCCGGGCCAGATTTGAACCAGCGACCTATGGATTATTGAAATTATATACCACTACAGTCCCCCGCTCTACCAACTGAGTTCTTACAACGATTAAGTAAGAAGTTGATAAGTCCACAACCTATTATACCGGTTTTTATTAATTTGATTTTCTGCACATTTTGGCCAGGATTTTAGAAGCATTTATGAAATTATTGTATTGTCATGGGTCCTTTACATGTACACACAGTTTCAAGTCGATCCAATGATTTTAAGTGGATGAAAATCGTGTTGAAAGATTCCGTTACATAATTACACACACGTTTTTACACGCTTTATATTAGCTTGACATGTATTTATCTATCGATCTATCTATGTAACTGAATCTTTCAACGCGTTTTTCACCCACTTAAAATAATTGGATCGACTTGAAACTTTGTATGCTTGTAAAGAACCCGTGACAATACAATAATTTCATATTTATTTTCTAAAATCCTGGCCAGAATCATCATAAAATAAAAAAAAATGTCTTTGTATTTATGTAACGGAATCTTTGAACACGATTTTCACCCACTTAGAAACATTGAATCGACTTGAGACTTTGTACACTTGTAAAGGACCCGTGACACTACAATAATTTCATATTTTATTTCTAAATTCCTGTCCAGAATCATCAGAAAAAAAACTGGTATAATAGGTTACGGACTTATCGACTTTTTAGTCAACCGATGTAAGAGCTCAGTTGGTAGACGGTGAACTAGTAGTATATAATTTCAGTAATCCATATGTCGCTAGTTCGAATCCGGCTGGGGAGGATTTGTTTTTAGAAGAGTAATACTTTTAGCTCATACTACAATAGTATGGAATTTAAAGATATTTACATTCTTATCTTATTCTGTAAAATATTGAACCTAAAAAGTAAAAAAATAAATAATAGTTTTAAAAAACTAAAACAGCACGCTTTATTAGAAAACCGAACTCAAAAATGAAAAATAATTTTAATTTCCAACACGCTTGGGATAAAATTAAAGTAGTCAACAAAAAATCATCTCCAACATAGAATAAAACTAGAATTATCAACAAAAAGAAAATAATTTTACCATCAAAAACGTGGGGTGCTTTTTATGATTTTTACATGTTCTTCTTAGAGACTTTACCTTTACGAATATCTGTTTATTATCAAATATATTAACTGATATAGAACACCCCACGCTTTTGATTTTAAAATTAGTTTCTTTTTGTTGATAATTCTAGTTTTATTCTATATGTGTTGGAGATGATTTTTTGTTGACCACTTTAATTTTATCCCAAGCGTGTTGGAAATTAAAATTATTTTTCATTTTTGAGTTCGGTTTTCTAATAAAGCGTGCTGTTTTAGTTTTTTAAAACTTATTTATTTTATTTTCTGATGATTGTGCCCATGATTTATTTCGACGACTTGATAAGATCATGGAAGCAAATGACGACTGAGGGAATTACCTTAGGAAATATAGTAATAAAAACAGTAGCCTTTGCAGATGACCAGATTTTAATAGCAAAAACAGAAGATGAACTACAAAGAATGCTATATAAACTAAATGAAATATCAAAAAAATACAACATGGAAATATCCTCACAAAAATAAAAAACAATGGCCTTCAAGGGCGCTCATCCAGTTCGGACAAAGATAATATTAGAAAATAAACCAATGGAACAAGTGGTAAGATATAACTTCCTAGGTTGCGAAATATCATACACAGCGGAAACAGATATAAATAACAAACTAAATAAGTTTAATTATATAACAGGTACACTAAAAAGAACTTTGAAAAATAAAGCCAGGGAAGACTCTATAATGAAATTATACAAGACAATGGCAGTGCCTATTAATTACGTATGGATCCGAAACATGGACAGTGACAACACAACAATCAGTCAGAATACAAGCTGCTGAAATGAGATTCCTCAGACCAATAGTAGGATATCAAAGAACAGACAAAAAACATAACACAGAAATAAGACAACAACTAAAAGTAGAGGAATTAAACACAACAATAGAAAAATACAGAACAAACTGGAAAGAACACTTGGCAAGGATGACTGAGAATAGAATACCAAAAGCAGCATACAGCTACTCACCACGAGGAAGGAGAAGTTTGGGAAGACCAAAGAAAAGATGGAAAGAGCAGAAATTTGGAGCCGGAACAGGCTAGCAAATAAGCCTAAACATTGAAAAGAAGAAAGAAAAAGAAAAAGATTTTAGAAACAAATTATGAAATTATTGTATTCTCATTGGTCCTTTAGAAGTATACAAAGTTTTAAGTCGATCCAATGATTTTAAGTGGGTGAAAATCGCGTTGAAAGATTCCGTTACATAGATAGATACAGGTCAAGCTAATATAAAGCGTGTAAAAACATCACAATCGATACTTTATTTGGAAGTTTGATGTTTTAATTGTTACTAAATCGGTTATTCATTATGAAGATAATTCCAAGCTACATTGCTTTATTAGCTATACATAAAACTACAGAAGCAGTAAATGAATGAGAAGTTCTACAACCAATCCCACTTTTACATAAATGAAATAATTGTACCATGTTTTATAGGATGACATATATATTTCCATTTATTACGTTGCGTAGACTGTATTACATTAATCATTGTTTTGAACTTGCATTAAAGTTTCACTAAAAGCCATTTCAATGTTATTCCAATGGATTAATATTTGGATGTGTTCCTGAACTCCTTGTCGTTTTAACACCAGAATGCTATTGATACACGTTTGAAACGTTAGTTCAACTGAATGAGTCAATCGTGTGTTTATGGATGCATTGAAGCATCTTGCGAATGAGATTTTGTTTATTAATTCATAATCATAGATTATAATGTATAATGTTTGAAAGAAGTGAGATACATAATATCCATCCATAGTAATTCTGTCCGAGGGCAGGTCTTTTCACTGCAATGATAGCATTTTCATGCTATGCTTTGCAGCTTTACAAGGGAATTGTAGGTGTGGTAGCTTCCCATTGCTTTCCACACCGGTGAAGGATGATGATGGTAATGATAAGGATGATGATGATGGCCATATGATTTCGGGGACCGTTTGGACCTTAAAGTTTTCCTCTGACATTTGTCTTACAGGTGAGGAAAAACCCCGATAAAAACTCACCCAGAAAAACTGTCCCGACTGGGGATCGAACCCGGGCCCGCTGCGTGACAAGGCAGCACGCTACCTCGAGACCACAGCGGCGGACTATACATAATATGAAATAATTTTTATAATTTCAAAATTAAACTTAATTACTCAATGTCTCACACAATTTTAAGAGCGTCAATCGAATATAAGTTTTGTGAATTTCGAATGAATTTGCAGATTTTAAAATATTATTTTTAATATAGATTTTACTAAGGAAAACTTATGTTTGATTAAGTTTTGATTGTAGTTTTGATTAACCTCAAGGAAGAAGAGATGTGGGACGTCCGAGGAAGAGATGGTTCTAACACTCTGAAGACGGAACAGGCAAGATTAACTAATCCCTGCAAGGAAGATGATGATTATTAATATAGATAAATATCAATGTAAGAAAAATAAAACATAAGGCAATCGCTAATGATTATAAGAATTTGGGATTGTTAGAGAAATGATGCACTGTGCATCTTAGAACAGATCGCAGGTTACGAACTCTACGAGTACAAGTTGTAAACTATAATGTATATTCTCCATTACATGACTGACTACGTTTGTAGTAACAACCTGTTTTTTTCTTGTAATGCGATATCTAACGATACGACGCGACGGTAGGCAATGAAAACTTCATAACTCCATCAGTCATTGAAAACCACATAACTCCAGTAGCCAGCAAAGAAATATGTGATGCATAACCTGTTGAGAAACGGACTTTAAATGTATTAATAACTTGACTTGTATTCTGTAGTAAAATATGTGGGAACTATTGTTTATCAATTTTCATAATTATATTTAAAACAGTAATTTGTTTCTCCTGTAAAATTTACCAAAATGGAGTTACGAGGTTTTCATTGCCCACCATCGCGACATCTTTAGTTTCTAATTCCTATACTGTTCTTTTTTATATTACAAATCATCATCTGCATTATACCGTTAACATGACTGCAGAATGGGAGTATAATTACCGGTGAAGACGAATACCACAATGTCACCGCTGATATACTTTTTTATCTTCGAGTAGTGTGTGTAGAGGTAAACACTACAAATTGAAACAAGTTACATTTGCTTACGTTTCTATACATTTGGGTAAGTCAGATTAGAATTTGATAAGTTTGGATCAGGGTTTGAGTATATTATCTATTTGATGTTAGTTTGGATACATGTTACACCAAACAGACTACATCCCGAGTCAATACTAATAAAATTCATTGTTAAAACCGTTGAGGTGGATTACATTATAATCATTTATGAAAGTACAGATATAAAAGAAGAAGAAATTCTATCAGAACTAAGCAATATGCACAATAAATTGGAATTCACAGAAGAAATTGATCAAAACAACAATTTTTTTTTTTGGATCTTAACATAGTTAAAAACACAAAAAAAATTGAAATAGATATATACAGAAAACCAACAACTAATATGCTTGCAATTAACAATAAATCAAGACATCCGTACCAACAAAAAATCGGCGTATTCAAGAGCCTAATTAATAGAATGCTAAAACTGTCATTAAATAAAATTAATTAACAATAAGGAATTGCGGTACATCAAAAAAATGGCTGAAAATAATGGATAAAACAGCAAAATTATAGAGATACTTGTAAGAAAACAAAAGCGGAGAACCGATATAAATAAAATAACACAACTTATACATGGATTACACTAACTTACACAGTCCACGAAACCATAAAATTGGCAAAAGCATTAAGAAAAATAAATAAAAACTTAAACATAGCCTACAAAACTAATAATAAACTAAATAATGTAATAAGTAACAAAATAGAAAAACATAATAAATTTAATGGCAAGGGTGTATATAAATTAACATGCAAAGACTGTGACAAGTTCTATGTAGGTAGAACGAAAAGAAGCTTCAACATAAGATTTAAAGAACATCGTAACGATTTCGTATACGCATATGGAAAGTATAATTACGCTAAGCACGTAATAAACGCCGACCATAGAATGAACTCATTAGAAGACACCCTTACAATAGTACACAAAGAGGGCAATCCAACCAGAATCACATATTGGAAGACCTGGAAATTATCAAGGAAATAGACAACAAGCTTTTAATAAATGAAAGCACTCCCAGACTAAACAACCCACTATACTATATCGTCAGGAAGAAGCTTTAGTCACGACAAAGCCACATTAGGACCAGCAGCATCAAACATCAACCTGGATGCTGTAGCGAAGAATGAACTGCTGAAGATGGGACGGATGTCCTGAAAGGCCTACAGGCATAAAGATCACATATTTTAAAAGTTGAGGACGACGGATTTTACCTAAGAAGGTATTTTAACTTATTTTATTTTATACATCCCGAGTGAAACAACGTAACCGATTTCCGATTGAGGGTCTTTCCACTTTTCAGCGGTTGCCCTTTTACCAGCCGGCTGCTGGCCCTTCACATCCACATGTGTCAATCACAGAGGTAGATGATCAACAGCCAGTGTAGGGGTGACATGTGGTTAGCATGTCGAGTCCCCCCGCCGTTATAGCTGGTTCCTCAACCTGGAGCCGCTACTTATTGTAGCTACCCAATTGCCTCACGATGCTGGGTGGGCACCGGTCCCATACTGGCCGAAATACCATGAGAAAATTTCTTCCCCCATGGAGACTCGAACCAGCGCAAGTCCCGTAGCTCTGCGCCAAGGCTTCCTACCTTAACCGCTCGGCTACGGCGCGGGACGAAACAACGTAACCGATCTCTAAAAATAACTAACTAACTAACTGGCACTGTCGAACAGGTAGGTTCACGGCCCCACTAACATAAGCTCTCTACATCCCTAACCTGAGCTATTTTTTTCCAATCATCTCCTGTATAATCTACTTTCCTCAAATCATGGTTAATATCATTCTCTTATCTCATTCTTGGACACCAACTGGGAATTTTCTCTCTGATTTTCCTATAAGAAGCTTCCATGCCACTCTTTCATTCATCATTCGTATCACATGTCCTGATCATTGCAATCTACGAGACTTAACTCTTCTTATTATATTTGGTTTTCTATATACAGTCCACTACTGTGGTCTCGAGGTAGCGTGCTGCCTTGTCACGCAACGGGCCAGGGTTCGATCCCTGGTCGGGACAGTTTTTCTGGGTGAGGTTTCTATCGGGGGGGGGGTTTCATCACCTGTAAGACAAATGTCAGAAAAACTTTAAGACCCAAACGGTTCCCGAAATCATATGGCCATCATCATTCATATTCATCTTAGATTAAGCTTAGGATTAAGGACTCTTCTGGCGCACCACTATCATCATCATCATCACCCATCATATCATCGGTGCAACATAACCCCACCTTCCAGGCGCCCCAACCTCAGAAGTGAGTTACAAGTACGCCATGTCAGGAGAGAACACCAGGAATGTCGAAAGACAACCTGGGACATTTGCAAAATAAAATAAAATGAAGATCTGATAGCTCAAGGTTATGTAGTCTTCTCCATTTACCTGTTTGTTCTCTCTCTGGTCCAAAAAAATGTCCTAAGAACTTTATTCTTAAATAATTCCCAAAAACTATATATGTACACAAACACAACAGTTAGCTACTTACATTTCACTAACAATAATTTGTCCATTTCTTTTGTTATTTTTTTAATTATAGTAGTGCACAATTTCTCTAACATATCCTCCCTCCTATTTTATTTAACAATTTATTTTAAAATAGTCAAGTTATTAACTACAGAATTTAAATCTGAGGTGGAATATATCGAGAAATATTGTTCGGAGGCTTCTTAATTTTTGACTTAAGGTTATCTTACTTCATGTAAATCTACGGTACTGAACCCACAGCTTTAGTCATAAAATCCACTTAAAATCTATAGATCTCAAATGCGTTTGAGCCCGCTAATCTGGATACCAGAGCTTTCTGTCCTGCTTCGATTCCCTATGCGCGAGTTCACAGGAGTTCAGATCTTATCCGATTCCTAGTGACCTCCTATTTACTTTCCTGGGAATAAAGCTGGAGCTGGAGCTGGAGCTGGAGCTGGAGCCGGAACTAGGAAGCATTTTATCTCCATCTCATAAATATCATTAACTGGGAATATGTGAGTTGTTACGCACATATATCCCACGAGACTTCATGGTGAATAAAGTGAAAAAATTACAAAAAATGTTTTAGTCTAAACAATTATTTTAAAATACTTACAACGCCAATTTGCAATAAAGGTCAAGTAATTAATCATTTTACAAATGCAAACGAAAAAGATAAGTTGTATATGGGGGACATTAAATCATGTTTGACCTGACATCTTTGTTTACATTGAATTACATATCAGGGATGCACACAGACTGCCCACTCCTACAGTCTTGTTTACATGCGTGGTATAAATGAAGTAAGAGAAAAACGGACTAAGCGCAATATAAATACCTATGTTAATTTCATAATTAGAACGCTGCATAATTGGGCTCAACCCTTTAATTGGCAAAACACTAATTTCTCGTGCCAGTTATTTAAATGTGGCGGACCGCACTGAAAACAAAATCACGCACGACTGTTATTACGTTTATTGTCTAATTCGAAACACATTTAAGTTATTAGTTCTTATTATCCTATAGGATACATTACCAATTAAAGGGTTAATCCTAGGTTTTATTTAACAGAAGATTAGTAAACATTTAGATGTTTAGAATTTTTTTCACTGAGCTTTCTAAGATATGAGAAATTGATAATAGGTTTTCTCAACGACTAACGTTTTATAAACGTCAATTGACATTTCATCTGTTTTTTTTATCAAACTCTAAAGGTAATCAAGATAACCTCAACTTTTAATGGTCCACTTTGTTCAGGTAAATCCCCACTTCTAATGATCGGATTTCGTTTATGACTGGAGAGTACATTGTTTTTTTGTTTGACGCATATACCTAGTTTTGTTGCGAAAAGTCGAGAATTGCAGGCAATAGGGCAATATTTTTTATCTTTGCTTCAGGTTAACTCCCATTCCTATCGATTCGATTTTGCTAGTTAAAGAACTCGATCATACGTTTCTTAATTGCATGTTATATGACGAGTTTGGTTTCGAAAATAACAAATAATTGAGCCACTAGAGCGCTAACAGACACATTGCTACTGTCAGTTTGTCATAAACCCTCTCCGGTTTATACATTTAATCAACTGGTCAAGGGTTTTCCGGAGACGGGAAATGACTAAAAAAGGACCTTTTTCATTTAAAATCATTTTAAGGAAGGAGAAAATGACAGAAAGAAGATTGGTGCACAAATGTGCGAGGTGGCCAGGCTCTGAATTCAAGGTGTTTTCACATATATCAAGAGTTATATAAGAACATTAAAACTAAATAGTTTATTAATAAATATAAATATAAAATATAGTTGTAGGTCATTTTTAAATATAACTTGTCCTTGTTATAAAACAACCATTTATACTCTCAAATATTATAAATATAAACGTATAGATATTATTCCAAAAGAAATTCTGCTGTGTACAAAGACAACTCGGCTGAATTCTTAATAATTTTACTAATCTTAAGTGACCTGTTTTTTCCACCGAGAAGAAGCCTATCGACTAAATCAGAAGTATTGGACTGGCCTAAGAACACCGAAAATTGAGTCTTAATTTTTTACAAGTACGCGTGGAGTAGTATCCTGCCAACTACGCTCCAATGGAACTGGCATTTTACAATAATCAGTGAATAGTCATATATTTGCATCCGGAATTGGAACTCCGCCCATAGATTGCTCTTCCCTAGATGTCCGAAAACCTTGATGTTATTCTTTCCGTTAATCCTTAAGACAAAACCAATTTGAACTACTTCATCCAATCACAATGTGTGTGTATATATAAGAAAAATAAATGCCTGAACGGGATTTGAACCCGGACCTCTGGGTTGGTACCCCACCGTGCTATCCATTACACCACCAATAAAATCCAATTCAAACACCTATCTTTCATATATATATATATATATATATATATATATATATATATACCATCCATTGTAATTCTACCCGAAGGCAGGTCCTTCACTGCAATCATAGCATTTTAATGCTATGCTTGCAGCTTTACTAAGGAATTGTAGGTGTGGTAGCTTCCCGTTGCTTTCCATACCGGTGAAGGATGATGATGATAATGATAATAATAAGGATGATGATAATGATAAGGATGATGATGGCCATATGATTTCGGGGACCGTTTGGGCCTTAAGTTTTCCTGACATTTGTCTTACTGGTGAGGAAAAACCCCGATAAAAAAACTCACCCAGAAAAACTGCCCCGACCCGGGATCGAACACGGGCCCGCTGCGTGACAAGGCAGCACGTTACCTCGAGACCACAGCGGTGGACCATATATGTATATATATTCCATTATTACTAGATGTCGCGAGAACTCGGCCATCACTGCCACCTAGTTTCTGACTATAACAAGTAAGCAAATTAAAGAGAACATTTTAATTTACAGCAGTGACGCTTTATATATATATATATATATATATATATATATACACACACACACACGCACACATAAAACGAGGAGCAATGTGTTTACAGCAACCTAACGCAAATACGTCTTATCGCTCAACAATCATTTATATCAAACAAACGGTGCAAAACATTCTCAACCAATCTTTTGATCCGAATTCGAGAAAACAATGGAAAAGCACTATCCACACTACATCAGATGCACATCGAAAGGAAGCTGTAACATATTTTCGATTAAACACATGTCATTGTCTTGCAGCTCGTCTACATCGAATTATAATCTAGAGAAGTCCTCATTTCCCTCTCTGATCCACAAACCCTAACATGGACAGAAACCACCTGCTACAGTGGCAAGCACTTCACTCTGCTATGCTGAAGGATAGACACTGGAAAGCAATAGTCAAACATTCTGTTTTGCTATGTTGTTTTATTGTTCTAATTTATTGTTATGTTATTTGTTACTCATAATTATGGACAATTATTTTTGTCAAGTCCCCTGCATTTTGTATAAATAAATAAATTATATATACATAACACTGGTTAAATATGGGCATATTTCTGAACAAGACGCGGAAAAGAAATATCTACATTAATGAAAATGTGTATAAATAACTGTCTCTATATAACTAACTCACTGGTAATATCGAACCCGTAGGTTCATGTCCACGCGGACATAAGCTCTCCATATATCCCTTATCTTTAGCTAATGTTTTCCAATCATCCCTTGTATAATATAAAACTCCAAGCGCGACAGGACTAGAAGGCCCTTGGCTGACCAGCCGGCTGCTGGCCTCACATCCACATGTGTTAATCTAGCCAGTGTAGGGGTGACATGTAGTCAGCATGTCGGATACCCCAGCCGTTATAGCTGGTATTCTCAACCTGGAGTCGCTACTTATTGTAGCTACCCAAATACCTCACGATATTGGGTGGGCACAGGTCCCATACTGGCCGAAATTCCATGAGAAAAATTTCTTCCCCCATGGGGGACTCGAACCAGCGCAAGTCCCGTAGCTCTGCGCCAAGGCTTCTTGCCTTAACCACTCAGCTACGGTGCGGGACTCCTTGTATAATATACTTTTCCCAAATCACAGTTAATGTAATTCTTCCATCTCATTCTTGGTCTATCAACTGGGCATTTTCCTTCTGGTTTTCCTACAAGAAGATTTCGTGCTACATGCCCTCCTCATCGCAGTCTACGAGCCTTAACTTTTCTTATTATATCTGCTTTCTTATAAAGATGGTGCAGCTAACTGTTATGAAGTCTTCCTCAAATAATATACATAACTGGGAGAATAACAGTTTTTATATTTTTTTCAGTTTAACGTTTTTTTGAGAGAAGTTATACATCCATAGTAATTCTGTCCGAAGGCAGGTCCTTCACTGCAATCATAGCATAAAAATGCTATGCTTGCAGCTTTACTAGGGAATTGTAGGTGTGGTAGCTTCCTGTTGCTTTCCACACCGGTGAAGGATAAGGATGATGATAAGGATGATGATGACCATATGATTTCGGGGACCGTTTGGGCCTTAAAGGTTTCTTGACATTTGTCTTACAGGTGAGGAAAAACCCCGATAAAAACCTCACCCATAAAAACTGCCCCGACCGGGGATCGAACCCGGGACCGCTGCGTGACAAGGCATCACGCTACCTCGAGAACACAGCGATGGACAGAGAAGTTATGTCTGAGTATAATGAACTGTATTAATATCGCACGGAGAGAGACTTGGTACAGCTGTAATGCAAGCGTGCCTTTACACTAATCACTGAAATAATATAGGATTAATTTGCAAGATGTATTGTACATGGCATATAATGGTTTAATTGTATTTTGTCTAAAGGACTAGGGTTTTAACGAGCAGGCGCAATTTTGTGCTTGTGCTTCGTTTTGAACGTTATTATATCACACAGATTTATTACTCCACTGAGACTCATACACTAAACAAAATGCACATACTGTAAGCTGTATTTACTAATAGTGTCAATAAATATATTATATCTGTTACATATGAACTTACGGCATCTAATGCAGCTATCCAAAACTTGATATTGATGGGATAATTATTGAATATCTCACCTGAAACAGAAGGAAAAATGCATGAATTATGAAAAGAGTTTCAAGCAATAACTACAGTCTATGAAATAGAGAGTAAATCTCATTATAATATTTTCTTATAATGTATTTAAATAAATAATTATATAACAGGTACACTAAAAAGAACTTCTAAAAATAAAGCCAGGAAAGACTCGATAATGAAATTATACAAGACAATGGCAGTGCCTATTATTACTTATGGATCCGAAACATGGACAGTGACAACACAACAATCTGCCAGGATACAAGCTGCTGAAATGAGATTCCTCAGACCAATAGCAGGATTTCAAAGAACAGACAAGAAACATAACACAAAAATAAGACAACAACTAAAAATAGAGGAATTAAACTCAACAATAGAGAAATACAGAACAAACTGGAAAGAACACTTGGCAAGGATGACTGAGAATAGAATACCAAAAGCAGCATACAACTATTCACCACGAGGAAGAAGAAGTTTGGGAAGACCAAGGAAAAGATGGAAAGAGCAGCAATTTGGAGCCGGAACAGGCTAGTAAATAAGCCTAAACTGTGAAGAAGAAGAAGAAGATAAATACAATTCCAGAGATGGCACTTGTTAATATTTTAAATGAGGATGAAAAAAAAAAACTATTAACCTACAGTGAATTGGTTACTTCATGACTGTTTGGTCAATGTTTCTACTCTTATCAGATTTCTCCCGCTCTATTCCAATGTAACGTTGAAATTAACCATAGGCCTAATACTATGCATATGTTTATATTTTAGTAGACTTTATTCCTATAACAAGTTTAGGCGACATTTTCTTCATCTAAAAACTCTCTTATGTTCACCGCTTTGGATTGCAGGGGTAGCGTGCTGCCTTGTCATACAGTGGTTCTGAGTTCGATCCTCGATCGGACAAGTTTCTTCCTCATCTGTCAAACAATGTCAGTAAGATTTAAGGCCCAAACGGTCCCGAACATCATCTGGCCATCAGTATCATATTCAACTCATCAGATTAAGTTTAGGATTAAGACCTCTCCTGGCGCATCGTTACAATCATCATTACCTATCATACATCATCGGGGCATCGTAGCTGGCGCCCCAACCTCAGAAGTGGGTTACTCCGATTGCCAGGATAGAATTCCAGAAATGTCGCAATGGCAATCTGTGGTATCGAATATAAAAAATGAACACTACTTATTGCAGTCCTGTAATCTGGAACAATCCTAATAAAAATAAATTAATATCTAATGAACTATAGCAACTAAGTACGTGGGGCTTTTACTGCTGTGGAGGTAAAAATTAGTCCTTCTCTGAAATGTATACCGAATGTATCACTTACGGCTTTCCAAGCGCAAGTAAAGAAATTTATGTTACCCTATCTTATCTAAGCAACAACGCTGAGCGAGAAACAAAACCACATTGGTAAATGCTTATTTATATCCCTAGCTTATCTGTCATGGAATGTTCCACTCATATTAATAAATTCCCTGTATTATAGAAGTTTGATGAATTCCACATTCACTAAGGCTATCCATTTTATTCCTATTCTCAACCAACTGAAAAAGTCCATATAGTAGATATCCAGTTCCCTAAAAACCCATACAAATATTATCCCTCCATCTAAACTTTGTCCACTGCTGTGGTCTCGAGGTAGCGTGCTACCTTGTCACGCAGCGGGCCCGGGTTAGATTCCCGGTCGGGGCAGTTTTTCGGGTGAGGTTTTTATCTGGGTTTTTCCTCACCTGTAAGACAAATGCCAGGAAAACTTTAAGGCCCAAACGGTCCCCGAAATCATATGGCCATCATCATCATCCTTATCTTTATCATTATCATCATCATCATCCTTCACCGGTGTGGAAAGTAACGGGAAGCTACCACACCTACAATCCCTAGTAAAGCTGCAAGCATAGCATGAAAATGCTATGATTGCAGTGAAGGACCTGCCTTCGGGCAGAATTACTGTGGATGGACCTAAATCTTCTTAAAGATCTTCTCTCCAGAGAATTTTCAATAACAATTTTTAAAGAATTTCAAATTCACCAATTCGATCTATATATATCATATTCATCTCAATTTCTTAAACTTAATAAACCCTGACCACATATATTAATACCACTACGTAAACTATGAATAAAGAGCATACTAAGATAGCGAAACGAGGATACTACCTTCAGGTTGAAGAGTAGCTGAAAATATGTTGAATAATCAGTCGTGGAAGCCCACAAGAAGAAGCATTAAGCTTCGGGTTTTGTCCCAATCTAATAATATCAGAATGTAAAAATACATTTGTTCAGAAAACGTTCAGTAAGACCTCAAAATAAATTGGATACCTTAATATGACAATAAAAAATAAGGAAATAAAATTAGTAGAAAAATATTTTATGTTTCCTTGAAACTATTGCCTAATGTTAAAATTAATAAAAGTTTCCATAAATGATTTTTCTATTGGCCTACACACAATTTCTTGACGTTTGTAGTCAAACTGACTTCAATAGTCGTATTTGACTTTTCTACCAAGAGCAGCATTCAACTACAAGCCAAGAGGTTCAAGGAATGTAGGAAGGCCAGTGAAAAGATGGACAGAACAACTGTGAGGTGGAACAGGCAATTTGCCTAGCCCGTGAAGTGAAGAAGAAGAAGACTTTTCTACTGTTTATTGTTTCTGGTCAATACATTTCGCCTTCTCTTTAGCCATATTTAGAGATATTTTGTATCTGAAAGCTGGACTTTGAAATCTTATTTGACACTAACTGAACTTAACTCTTAATCTTTTGATAGGAGGACAAATATCATTGTATTGAAGGTCCCATTGTCTAAACGTAAAAATTTATAAATGTGCTTATTGAAAACAATGATATCCTCGACTTTGTGGGAAACTGTGGTCAGTATTTAGTGGGATTTGCCTTAAGGCTGAAATAAAAAAACTCAACCAGCAAATTCAACCTGATCAATAATCAAATTCGGGCACACTCTAAGACAATACGATGTTGCCTCTACATCACATCAGTGGTCTTCTGTTAATAATAATAATAATAATAATAATAATAATAATAATAACAATAATAATAACAATAATAATAACAATAATAATAATAATAAATAATTTTATTATTTCAGGATTGTTTGTTATTTACACAGGTTTCCTCAACCAAAATATACTGTTTTTCTTCTACATTTCCCGGTCTTGCGTGTCTGCTTCTGTCATATTTCTCTTCTTCATGAATTCCCTTTATCCACGTTGGCTTTGGTCTACCACGTTTCCCTTTTCCTGAGGTATTCATTTCAATGCTTTCTTTGTTTGTTTCTGTGTCCCTTCTTCTCATTATATCTCCATACCATCTTACTTGTATTTCTTCAATCTCTTGTAAAATATCCTTTTCTACATTATTATTTATCTTATTGTATTATTTCTTACTTTATCCAATTTTGATATTCTTGCCGATCTTCTTAAAAAGTCCATTTCTGTAACTAATAATTTATTTCTGTGTTTTTGCTTCAACGTCCATGTTTCTGCCCCATATAATAAAATACTCTTCACAATTGTGTTATATATTAATAATTTAGTGCTCTTGATTATATGCTTGCTCCATAAAATATAATTTAATATGCCAATAACTTTGTTTGTCTCTATTATTCTATTTTCGATGCCTAATTCAGATGAGCCATCTTTTTGAATTATTGGCCCCAAATTCTTAAAATATTCTACTGTTTACACCTTTGTTCCATTTATTTCTAATTCCTCGGAAAGATCTGTGCTCATAAATTCTGTTTTATTATAATAGCCTTTCACTAAATTGAATTAGAACATTATTAGGATTAATAGTCATCCCCTCAACATTTTGACTTATTCCTTCCCGAAATTTCATCCTATGAAATTCAATCTTAGATACCCTTCACAAAGAATTTAAAACATTAATCGGCTATAAAAAATATTAATTAGTCGTTTAAACCCCATTTTGAAATAATAATAATAATAATAATAATAATAATAATAATAATAATAATAATAATAATAATTGTTTACTTAAACTGGTAGAGATAAAGTCATAATAATTATGACTCACTAAGTCGAGTTAAAATGTATATAGGATAAAAATTGAAGAACATATTAAAAACGCATTGGGATTGTGCTGGTATTCATTGAAATCTCACCTTATAAAGTAAGGCAAATAAAAATGATAGACTATAACAAAATCAGAGAGTGATACGTCTTGTCTGGAATTTTTTTTTTTTGCTATACTTTAGTCGATATCGAAGAAATAATTGTGAGACATGTCTATTGAAGCTGGATTCAGACATCGATCCGAGAGACCGAAGCTAATGCATGCAACACCCTCCCCAACTGCAGACATAGCGCCCCTGGGCAGAGACAACTTTTTACGAATCTCGCACCGTCTCAGGAAATCAAATCTCAGACCGCGTCGGATGACACTGGAGAAGTTACATTTTACAAACGTTTTAATTCTTAAACAGGCTATAACTTTGCCTCAAAAGTATATTGCAGTTGTGAATATATTAGCCTATTTCAAAATCCTGAAATATTGTATACATTAATCCGCACTTTTTTGTATGCAATTTGACAAAAATTATAATTTCTATTCAATTTTGTTTGTTTTATACGCTAGTTGCATTGTCTACATTCTTAGATATGTTAATTTTTTGTATATATGTGCACATATTAGTTTGTATATTTTATAATGTGTAGAAGAGAAGGTCTTATGGCAAACAAAATTATATTGATTAATTTTATTTATTTATTATTACCGTATTTAGGTACCTTATAGGTCGCGATGGTCTAGTAGTTATGTTCCGTGCCTCTAGGCCCGAGAATCGCGACCCTGCCGGAGTCGATGGATTTGTAGGATGGAACATTCCAAGGAAGAAGCCCTCTGGGAGGGACTTTAAAACAGTGGATCCCGAGCCTGAAGTTTTCAGGCTCGTAAAAGAACCGTAATCCTGAATAAAAAGGCCTCTGTGCAAAATTTTAACAGACATTCATCAATCCAAGTAATACCTTACTTGCCTACTAGATGTCTCATTGCGGCGATGATAGCCACATGTCACTCGTTGACATATGGAGGTAAATGAGCGTAACTAAATTACTGTGGTTAATAAACTCCAGCTAGGGAGCACCCATGTCCACACTTCGGACGTACAGAGTATACACACGTTTAGGTAACTCAGAAATGTGCATCCTAAAGTATTTTCAACAACCATAAAGATATATATGGGCCGATAGCGAGGAGATACTAAAGGACAAACACGCACACATTATTGAGTAAACACTAAGAAATTAGGACTGGAAGTAAATATCAATAAAACTAAATATATGGCCACACGTAGAAATACATTATATAATGGAAATGGACAGCTAATGACAAATGAGGGAAATTTTGAGGAAGTGGCTGAATTCAAATACCTAGGAACAATAATCACAAATAGGATGAGATGCACAAAGAAATTAAACATAGGCTCAATATTCTGGAAATGCGTGCTATTATGCATTGCAGAGACTCTTGATATCCCAACTCCTTTCAAAAACGTTAAATTGAAAATATATAACACTATTATTCTATCAGTTATATTATATGGGTGCGAAGACTCTTACTTTAAGGGAGGAAAGGAGAATTCGAGAATAAAGTACTTAGGAAAATGTTAGACCAAAGAGAGATGAACAGACAGGTGAATGGGGAAGACTTCATAACAATGAAACACATGGTCTTTATAGGAAGCCAGATATAATAAGCACAGTTAAGTCTCGTTAGACTGCGATGGCAGGACATGTTGCACGTATGGGAATGAAAGACGTGCATGGAAGCTTCTTGTAGGAAGCCGAGGGAAAAACGCCCAGTTGGTAGACCAAGAATGAGGTGGGAGAATAACATTAACTATGATTGAGGGAAGTAGATTATACAGGGAATGATTGGAAAGCATTAGCTCAGGATATGGATGTATGGAGAGTGAGTAAGTAAGTAATATATATATATATATATACACACATTTCTTACTACCTACAGTGAGATCAGATAGTATTGGATAGCAGAAGCGGGTTTTGTGCTGTGCGATTACGAAGGCTTACACGTGCAGACACGGGACTTGAAATGTGCGTTGACTCAGCAGTGTACGAGTACATCCCACGCATTCACGGTCACAGTCAGATAGTGTGCTTCGAGTAGATAAGATGCTCGGTCGCTTTTCCTTGTAACTTAATGACGTGTGCAATAACTGTAAACGGTTTTATAATGAATAATAAGTTTTCTACTGAACAACGTGTATTTATTTATGATCAATATTTATTAACTAAGTCTGCCAGCCAAGTACGAAGACTTTTTGAAACACGATTCCCGGGTGTAAAATTCCGTCACGTTCAACAGTCCATAATCTGTACAACAAATTTATAAAGAGGCGTCAAAAATGTATGGAAAAACAAAGGTGGACAGTTCCAGCACCAGCTTCAATAAAGTCGTAGGTACAACAATTGTTAAAATAGCTACGAAAATGTGTGTTGTTGTATCGCCTCGATCCTACGCTGTCCGTTCCCCGCCGCGAGTGCGTCAGCAGTGTATAGTGAAACCCCGCGTCTGCTGTCCAGTGCTATACTGATCGCACTGTATGTCAAAAATGTGCTTTTTTTAAACTGTAATAGCTTTATTTTTTCATATTATTCATCAGTACAAAATTTTAACGTTACTAATGATAACAAGTATTATTGGTAGCTACATTCTAATTATTGTAGTTGTAGTGCCAAATTATAAATTATTCAAAAAGAAGAGCCAACTTATTGAAATTGAATTATGAAAAGCAAATGAATCTAACTCCAATCAAACAAATTTTTGAGGAGAGAGAAAGTGTTTTTTAGAGTCATGGTTTTGGTACATACTTCTTGGTTAATTGTTTAGTGTCAGTATAACCGTATATCAAACGGATGCGATAAAGAAATACATATTATTATACAGGTGTTTATTAAACAAATATAATATAAGCCTGAAATTAGGTGGTTTTTTTGTTTTCTATAACAAATAAAACAACATACTGCATTTAATATTTAGTCTTATGTAAACTGTATAGAAACTTAAGAACTATCAAGAAAATAATCTATCTCATGACATAAACAAACAATTTATGAATTGTCTGTTCATGGCATTCATACCGTATATCAAAACATACAAATTAATTTTGTTCTAATTCCAATGTTTGTATTCTGACTATTTAACTCATGCCCCAAATGGGAGTCAATGCCAATCAAATTTCAATGATTTTGGTTTACAAACCAATCACAATCATTTTCACTCGATTTTATCACCTCGATGTTATCACTGCAAAATCAAGCTCCTCCTTTTTAACATTCTGAATAGGTCATAACATTATTTTTTGCAGTACTACATGTGGCTACGGCCTTGTATATATAGTGCACGAATGTAACCTTATCGTGGTTGCGGGAGATAATATAAAAACATTGTAGCAATTGATTATACCACAAAAATAAACCACTGTTTGCACTTTCTTAAACGTATTTTTCCCCCAGATAATAACGTTCCAGAAAAATATCAATTGACATATTTACATCATAGGACATCACAGAAATAATTTAATATACAGTGTGATGTTTAATTTTTTTCTCCGCTAGGGTGCATTCTTACAATATGCAATTCTTTGGCATTGAATAATTGATCTGGTTGCAGATGTGATGAACAAGTGAAATATAACAAACGTTTTGGAATTAGGCTTCCACGGTCGGAGGTTGCTATGATGATCTTGAGATCAGTCTGGGGAAAACGTCGGGAACTTCAAGCCTCGAGACCACGGCCTACAAACCCGGAAAATCTTCTTTAAGATCATCATAACCAACGTTTCTTCATTTGTTTTCAAAAATAGCCGTTTACATTAAATATATAATATTTTAAAATAACTATATTTAAATAATGATTTGCGAGTAAACAGCTTAATTTATTCGTTTAAATAGTCCTAACAAATGCCACTCTGATTTCAAAATTCTCTAGATAAATTTGGATACACTTGTGGTATTACTTAAAATGAAAGTTCTGATTAATGTTCTGTCTTTGACATTTTCCCATAAGCCTATATTATCTATGGCTAGAGCATGGGAACTCACTTCCCAGTCATGTCAGGGACTATCAATCGCTATCATTATTTAAATCCAAATTAACTGATATCTCAAGTTCGACACAATGAAACGTTAACTGCAATAACAACTATATAGAGCATTCCATTAATAATCATCTAGGAAGCTACTTTACTTTTATTTTATATCTTAATTTTATTATATTCTATGTTTTTGTTAGGTATTAGCTAGTATTAGATTACATCATCATGTGATTTTGTTTAGTCTGTATTTTAATAATATCTTAAAATTGTAATATGTACGTAATTTTTGTATAGTTTTACTATTCGCTGGTTGAGAGGAAGAGAAGGCCTATGGCCTTAACTCTGCCAGCTAAAATAAATCATTATTATTATTATTATTATTATTATTATTATTATATTCGGTATCAGACTCATTTTCATCATTTGTACCAGCGACACTTTCATATACACCAAAGAGCAAATAGCTTTCTGTAATTAGCCTGTGCATTTAAGATAGAAAACTTGTATTAAGAATTTAAGGTAATTATATTTTGTATTTTCATGGGAATAAGTGAAATATTTAGGTACTGTAGGGAATGTCAGTATTGTTTTGTGGTTTCTGTACATTTAACTGACTCCACACTCTACCTTCCATTGTGTAACTGGACATGAATATGATGATTAAGAGTTGAAAAAAAAAAAAAAGGTTTTGAAAATGCATGAACAGTGCTGCCAAATAGCGGCTGAATATTCACGGAAGTTAGTAATACAATAACGCCGTGGATTAAGTTCGTTCTTGATCTCCATGTGACCTTAATCCTTGTAGTCAAAACCCACCACTGGAATTAGATGTTTATATGAGGCGGTCAGAAGACAAGGGGTACAAGTGACATTTTTAAAAAATTAGTTAATTGCAGAAATGGTTAGCTAATATGACAAATGTTTGTGTCTAAGGGATACAATGCGTGAGTTTAACAGATTCTGACATACAGTGGAGCCTTAGAAAATCATTCAGAAAAATAGCTCTTCTACTTGGAGGACAAGGGGTACGTCTGTAGTTGCCACTTCTTGGCTTCCAACAGCTGGGTGGACTCATGGTAGACCGTTGTATTTATTAACGTTTCCAACAAATTTTGCGTGAAGATTATTATATTATTAGTATTTAATATAGTGATGGTGATTATTATATGTTTATTGATTTATATATAAAGATTTATTAAACATACTATGTGATTAGGATACAATTATGATAGTTATTATCGTCTGCGTAGAATTTTAGAGGCTTTCTTCTTACCATACAGGTGGTATTGGTCACATTTAATATAGTGATGGTGATTATTATAGGTTTATTGATTTATATATAAAGATTTATTAAACATACTATGTGCATTAGGATACAATTATTGATAGTTATTATCGTCTGCGTAGAATTTTAGAGGCTTTCTTCTTACCATACAGGTGGTATTGGTCACATTTAATATAGTGATGGTGATTATTATAGGTTTATTGATTTATATATAAAGATTTATTAAACATACTATGTGCATTAGGATACAATTATTGATAGTTATTATCGTCTGCGTAGAATTTTAGAGGCTTTCTTCTTACCATACAGGTGGTATTGGTCACATTTAATATAGTGATGGTGATTATTATAGGTTTATTGATTTATATATAAAGATTTATTAAACATTACTATGTGAATTAGGATACAATTATGATAAGTTATTATCGTCTGCGTAGAATTTTAGAGGCTTTCTTCTTACCATACAGGTGGTATTGGTCACAATTTAATATAGTGATGGTGATTATTATAGGTTTATTGATTTATATATAAAAGATATTAAAACATACTATGTGCATTAGGATACAATTATTGATAGTTATTATCGTTGCGTAGACATTTTAGAGGCTTTTCTTCTTACCATACAGGTGGTATTGGTCACATTTAATATAGTGATGGTGATTATTATAGGTTTAGTGATTTATATATAAAGATTTATTAAACATACTATGTGCATTTAGGATACAATTATTGGTAGTTATTATCGTCTGCGTAGAATTTTAGAGGCTTCTCTTCTTACCATACAGGTGGTATTGGTCACATTTTTGGTCACATAGCTTTGCAGAGGCACTGGTTCGATGCGAGGTGGAACACTTTTTGGGTACATATTCTGTAGTGGAATCCAGTGTGGCGGTCCTCGTGAACACTGTCTCAGGGAGACATTCGGTCGTTCCATTCTTTAGTATTCATCGTGGGGTCACGAAGAATCCGCGGTATATATCCTTCTGCTTGTTTCTGATCTCTCTCTTATATATGCTTCGTATGCTGGAGTGTGTGGGCAGGGTGTATTTTGACGCTATTTCTCTCATGAAGAAGTCAGTCTTGGTTAAATGGTATATGAATCGGGAGCTCGTTGACCTCGAAACCCTAAGTACTCTCCGGAGGTAGGTAATTTTGACCGTTTCTAGTCTTTTCGGATTTGCTATGTTAATCGAGCCCAGAATGTGGTGATTGCGTAGCACGTATTGGGGATATCTTGATGTGAAATAGTCCTTATGCTGTTTCGACTGATAGCTTTTCGACATTTCGAATTCAAACGTAGCACTTTATTGCTACGTTGCATCTTTCCTGGATATGGCTGGTTGAATGAATTTCGTCATGGACTTGCAACGTTAGACCGAGATATTTATAGCTTGGCTAGTTCTAGGTGGGCATTTCCATACTTGAAATTTGTCGTCCCTGTTTACGTTTCCTCCTAGTGCTATTTTATATGGATTTATCAAATATTAGTATGTCTAAATCTGATGAAGATGAGAGATGAGAATGAACTTAACCTCAGCTTTCCAAGGTAAGTTAGTAAAATAATTTAACTTACTTCATCTATAATTTTCCACAATTGTAGGTCTATATTATAAAATAATAGATGTTTTTCCAATACATTTTGAGATAATTGGGAAATAATTTAACAATCTAATGATATAATATGGTTTAGATATTACAGGGTTTGCAATTTAATAATGTTATAATAAAGGCATAATTTTTTAAAATAATGGATATTAATCATTTGTGTTTTTTTTTTTAGTTTCCTGTTTTATTCCAATGAAGATGGTATTGGAAGATCCCTGCATTAAAAGGCCTACAGAAGAAGATGTTCCAATATAGCACGTTGGGCAAAATGAGGATTAGTAAACGAGACAATTGGATAAAAAACTAAGCAAAAAAGGGAAGGAATACAGGCAAACAGTATACAGACAGGAAGGGAAAACATTCATGTGAAGAGCCGGGTAAGATAATGTATCCATGAATGCAGCTCTAAGTGCAATGAACTTTAAGATTGATTTTTTCAATTAATATTGTAATATGTAACTCTTTGGATAAGTACGTTATTTCCAGTCATAATAATACTTAGGTATGAATATATTTTTCTTGGATAATCTATTTCAAAATATTACTTGGAGGACAAGGGGTACAAGTACCTCTTAATAAGTCAAAAGTTATAGTATGGGCTAATGTATATATAATTAAATCTGTTCATATTTTTACGGAATAAATGGACTGATATATAAGGAACACAAACCACAATTTTATGAGATTTGTTCAGATATTCCTGGAAATTTTATATTCTCATTGATCTTTAAATTTAATTTTCTCCAAACTAATATCTTGTCACTTGTACCCCTTTGTCCTCTGACCGCCTCATATGTTACACATAAATAGAATGCTAAACTGTAAATAATTATATCCATAAAAATCATAAATGACCACAAGTGGAGTTAGATGGTTTTTAATTTGCCTGATTCAATTATAAATTTCTTATAAAATCAATATTTGAAATTCCTTAGTTGTATGAGTAGATCGAAGTCTTGCAGGCACAAAATATACCATTTAATCCAATTTAAATGAGCTTATGTCTGGTGTACTTTTTTTCTATTTCTTGACTTTTTGTGTAAATGTGTTATTTAATCACTCGGTATATTTTTTATATTAAAGTTTTACGTAAATCTGGCTTATGTGTTCCTGTTTCTCACTTGATGCGCTTGTTCATAAATATTCAAGAGATTAGAGAACGCCAAGGAACTTTATCTCTAACCGTGAAGCTGGTATGTGGATTGTCATTGAGTGACGTGTGTAGTACATGTATAGAGTGGTTTAGTACAACTTCCCTCCGTTGCTGGTCTTATTTTTAAGAGTCAGCAATTCTGTTCTTGACTATTTAACTCATGCCCCAAATGGGACTCAATGGCCAATCACGTTTCAATGATTTCTGTTTTACAACCAATCAGAGTCGTGTTTCACGAAATATTTATCAGTGTTATAATTACCATATTAAACAAAGCTCCTCCTTTTTAATATTCTGAACATGTCTGACCATTATTTTGCAGTGAATGAGCCTGTGAGAATAACGGCTACCAGATTGTATATATAGTGCATGAAGAGTTAATATAAAAACATTTGTAGCAATTGATTATACCACTAAAAAAAGAAACCGCTCTTTGCACTTCTTAAATGTATCTTTCCCAGGTAACAATCCAGAAAAAATATAATTGTCATATTACATGCATCGACATCAGAAATGAAATTAAATATACAGTTTGATGTGTTTAATTTTTTTCTCCACTAGAGATCATTCTTTACAATATTGCGTTCCTTTGGCAATAAATAGTATGATCTGGTTGCAGTGATAAACAAAAGAAGCAAAACGAAGCGTACGTATCGCTTCTCATTTGTTTTCAAACATCGCCGTTTACATTAAATATATAAATATTTAAAAAATAACTATAGTTAAATAATGATTTGTGAGTAAAGAGCTTAATTTTATTCGTTAAATAGTCCTAACAAATGCCACTCTTGATTTCCAAAATTCTCTAGATAAATTCACTCCTCACTTCGTGAGTCGTGAATTTATAGATAATTTGGGAAATCCACTCGTGGCATTACTTATGATAAACACGCGCTTTTTCGAGTCAAGCGAGATTAACGCAAAGCTTGAGAACTACTTTGATGTTCTTACATAGAATGTCTCATTCTCATTGTCTCTTACGATAGGGCTACGAATATTAGTAAAACTTACGGTATCACAATTTAAGATGTGAAGTCTTATAATGCTGGAATTTAACCGCGTTATCTAATCGTATTGGTGATTTAGCTTTAATAATGGACCTTTACAACAATAAATTAACAATATTTTATCGGTATTACCATAATTACTTCAGTATATAGGTCCAGATTGTTTACCTAAAATAATTACAATATATATTCCATAAAATATTTATAAGATAATAACGCAAAATAGCTTCCATTTTAATATATTTCATTTAGTGCAGTGTTTTCTTTCGAATATATTTCCTAGGCCTAATTAATTTATTTATTTTCTTACATTTTGCTACTATACCGAATTTATGCTGCCACATAATTATGATACTAAATTTAGACTTAAAATGTTTATACTCATGACCGTATATTATAATTATACCTAGGGCCTTTTATAGCCCTATTGTATATTACTTGTCACATTACGTGCTGTATATCAGAGGTAAAGGAACACTGCTTGTTACAAATATGAAATTTTTAAATTAAGTTGTTTATGATGATATAGTTCAGAGCTTTAGATCCATTTAAAACATAATTGCTAAAGGAAGTGACGGGACACATCAATGGATTACCAGACACCATAAGTGGAATGCATTAGGGTTATATTTTATCAACTGTGAGGTCTACGTTAGCATAATCCTTTGACGACACCGAAATTAATCTAGATTATATCAATTAGTATTAAAATAAAACATATCATTCCAAAATGGTATTTGTTTGGTATATGTCTTTGATCTTACATTTATTCACTAAACATTTTACTTTATCAATCGCTAATGATAAAATTGATACACATAATAATCAAAGTAGGATGATAAAAACAGGAATTTGTATTTCATTCATTATTTTTATTATATTATTAATAATATTACTAGATATATCTTAGTTTTGTAATTGTAATGGGATGTATTTTAACACGAAATCTCTAACGTAGATGCATATTTTGTATAATTACACATAACCGGTATTCTGATGATTTTTCGGGCTCATGAAAAACACCTGAAGCTTAAATTAAAATCTCTGAAAATAACACAGCTCTACAAAAACCATTGTTTGCCCCTGGATATCTCAGCGAATTCCTATGTTTTTCAGTGCACAGTTTATAAATATATTCATGAAAGTGCTGAATGTGCTCTAAATATTTATGATTTTTGCGTATCTTATATCTTAAATATTAAATGGCTTGTTACTAATAAAATGTATGTTTCCAGTCATGATTTGATTTCTGCGCATTTTTTCGCGTATACAAACATCACGTGATCCCCACTCTCACACCCCTAACTCCACACATTGGCCGTGATCTCAGTTATTTAAAAAAAAATAAAGTACTCATGACGTGCATCTGGATATGATAAAACAATTCGTCAAAGCGTTGGACAAGGAAGGAGAATGTTTCAAATACATTATTTGTAGAAAATTTCCTAAGCTCACTATGTAAAAGTTAAAAGGCGGAATATTTGATGTCCTCAAATTCGGCAATTGAAATAAATGCAAATTTATTAAAGTTATCACTTTTCCGGGAAGTGAAGCTTGGAAAAGGGTTTTGCATTGGTAGTAGAAAATTTCCTAGGTAACTATAAAGCACCAAATTATTAAAAGAAATTGTGCCAAACCATGTTGAACAAGCTTCAAGATTCTGGGCACAATGATCAATATAAGTTTACACTTTTTCAGTCACCTGGATAGATTTTCCGGATTAATTTAGGAAATAATAGTGACGAACAAAGGAGAGCGCTTTCACCAGGATCTAAAAAGTAATGGAGTGTAGATGGGACCATCACATGATGGCAGATTACTGCTGATCTTTAAAAATGAGATTGTTCCCTAAAAAATATAGAAGAAAATCTTATAAATGCGTTTGACTGAAGTATAACATGGGTTTTCGACATTTTTCTTTCTATTTACGTCGGTGTATACTAATTTTTCAAAAAACAATTGACATTATAAATATATCCGTTATATTTTTTTTCGTATTTTCCGATTTTTGTAATGTAAAATTAAATAAAGATTTAAAAAACAGAGCAAATCTTCCAAAATCATTGATAGATTCATGAATTGTGAGCATAAATATATCCGAAATTAATCTTATATCAAGGGCAACAAAACCACGGTTGACCAATGTAATCTAATTGACCCTCCCCAACCAGGTTATGTCTTAATTGGCTCTGTATGTCTCCTTGAGGCGATGAGATGAGACTTGTCACTCGCTGACGTAAAAAGATAAATGTAACTATATTACCTTACTCTGTTTGGGATGTACGGGTTATTCTACAGATAGAAGGGAAAAAGTTTTTGGGACACATTTTTAGACTTAAAAAAGAGACGAACAGACAGGTGAATATAGAACACTAAAGTAATTTGAGAGATAACAGATGTAATACAAAAAATGTCATAGACTTCGATGTACAGCGCAACAATTCGGACGAATGAAAATAAAAAAGTGCCATGTTAACTTCTTGTAGGAGAATCAGAGGGAAAACGCCTTTAGGCACTGTAACACTGTAATTAAACCAGAGTGCCTCTATGGAGCAAAAACATTAATTTTTAACTGAAAAAAATATATCAAAAATATAATGAAAAAAAATTAAAAATTATAAGAAAAATTTTAGGTCCTCAAGTCATAGATGAAGCATATAAACTCAAAAGTAGAAAGGAAATAAAATTATATGCAGACATTCGTAGCGATATTAGGAAAAGAAGGTTAAAACTTTATGGTTATATTAAACGAGTGGACTCAAATAGACTTTAAAAACAAATACCAGGAATTGTACCAAAAAAAAAAATTAAAGCACCAGTGGTTACTATGAAATGGATTGGTGATGAGGTGAAAAAGGAAAAAATTGACAGGTATTACTCAAAAAGATATCATAAACAGAGATATCTTTACAATTAAGATGCACAAGTGGCAGGTTGACCAAAAGGACAAACCCAAGAAAAAAATTGGAACAACATGGACAGAAGGAGAGAAAAAAAGCCCATAGCCAAACAATGATGGAAATGTGGAGTAAAAGAAAACTGTATACGCCAGTTTCCCCCATATATAATACATAGCTTTAAACTGGCGTAAGTACTGTTGGTGAAACCGACCCTAAGTACTTTGCATAGTCTTACATGGGCTCATTTCACAAAAAAAAATAATCATCTTCTTTCACGGATTAGGTCTTTGTCTGTCGCGATCTCATATCGTTCAGCCCAGCGTTTTCTTGGTCTTCCTGCCGATCGTCGTTCTCTAGGATTATACATCAATGCTAAGTAAAGTGATCCCACAACAGGCCCGGATGCCCTTGGGGTAGTAGCAGGTTAAGGCTCCCACTTTTTCTAGACAATCGGCACTTTATGTCAGCCGGGTTGTCAGTCCTGCGTGACGGCCGCCTTTACCCCCAGAACAAGCGTCTGGTACTCATTTCCGTTAGAGGCTGAGTCGACCCCAGGGCCATAGTGCCGCCAGAGGGTTTTGGGTCAGTTTAAAAATCCTGACCCCAACGGGACTTCCTCGACCCTCCGGCTTGTAGCTCAGTGCCTTAACCACTACGCTACGGCGTGCCCCCATACATCAATGCTATCTTTGGTATTCTATCATCTGCCATTATTTGCAGATGGTCCATCCAATTGTTCCTATGATCTTCTATTTGTTGACGAAGTGGTTGTACTTTTATTTCCTCTCTAATATTCTCATTTTTGTCTCTTGTACAACATTTCACAGCCCATAGGAAGCTCATTTCCTACCTGAATTTTACTTTTTTGTTTCCTATAGGATCTAGGCCTCACTTCCATACATCATTGTATCCATACTCAACGATGGCACTACCAGCGGCAATGTATGAAAAAAAAAATAATAAAAATAATAAATAAATAAATAAATAATAATATATTTTGCAGCAGTACTAAAAGACTGCATTAATCCGTCCATATTTTCTTTTTGTCCTATTTAAAACTATAACATGTAACTTCATTTATAATTACCAGTTCACTCTTTTCTGTTTTTGATGAGTTTCAGCTGCAAATAACGATGAAAGACAGGCTTATATTAATAATCGTGTCATCAAACTACATGGCTACTTGAAAGCATTAACACATTGCACTGTGATGAAGGTATAAAAAAGAGAGAAGAGGATACAGCACGACATTCTCCAACAAAAGATTATGAATTATGGATGTTGAGATACCAAGTGAAAAAAAAAGATAAAAAAGGGCATTATTTCGTACTACGAAACTCTTTGTCGAAATGTCTTGCATTTACCACAAGAATGAATGTCATGTTCCGCCATAGGGACTTCAAGCTATTACTATTACCGGTTGTAATTACTTTTCTGTACATGCAATAAATGCTGATGTTTCCTGCAGAGTACTGCTTCTTTTTTATGAATTAGGTAATACAAAAATAGCGAATCGTATCATACTACAAGTTTACGTTTTAAATTTAATTTTTTGTAAACTAACTAACTCACTGGCACTATCGAACCTGTAAGTTCATGGCCGCGCGGACATATCCCTATCCTAAGCTAATGTTTTTTCAAATCATTCCCAGTATAATCTACTGTCCTCAAATCATGGTTAATGTTATTCTCCTACCTCATTCTTGGTTCTAGCAAATGGTAGATTTCTCTCTGGTTTTCCTACTTACAAGCTTCCGTGCACCTCATTCATTCCCCATTCGTGCCACATGTCCTGCTCATCGCAGTCTACTAGACTTAACTGTTTCTTATTATATCATCATCAATCATAGTACATTAAGAATTTAGGCCATTTGTTGACTTGTTTCGGCCTCAAGAGAAACACCATCCAGAAGTCTTTTGAGTGGACGTTCTGGTCTTCTTCTTCCTGCAGGTTGATATCTTAACATTTGTTTTTATATGTGTTGCCTATAAAAGTCCATGTAGCTCACTCTTATGTAGTTTTCTCCATTCACCTGTCTGTTCATTTCTCCTTGATCCAAAAATTCTCCATGACTCTTATTCTCAAGTACTCATATTCTTCTTTCCTCCCTTAAAGCAAGAGTCCATGTTTTCGCAACCATATAATATAATGGGAGAATAACATTTTTATACATTTTCATTTAACGTTTTTGGATCTCTATAATTTATGAATTAATTTTAAAAATCCTCATAGTATAGTAAAATATACCAGTGATAAGTAATTACTAGAATTATTATAATTGTTTCATCTGAATTTTTGTATTGAGAAATAAGTATTTAATATTTAAATTATTTAAAATTCAATATAAGTACTATATTTTAATATTCAACGTTTATATCTCATACCGCATGTCATCTACACGAAAACGCACGATTACATACAAATAAATACACAACTATTAGAATAACCATATATATATCCCGCGCTGTAGCAGAGCGATTTAAGTCAGGCATCGTTCCTTGGTGCAGAACTACAGGACTTGCGCTGATTCGAATCCCCATGGGGAAATAACTTTTCTCATATCATTTCGGTCACTATGGGACTTCACTCATCCAGCACGGTGAGGAATTTTCGGAGCAAGTAGCGGATACAGGTTAAGAAAATCAGCTATTACGGCTGTGGAACCCGAAATGCTGACCACATTTCACCGCTATACTGGCTGAATGATTGTCCAACTCTGCAATTAACACATACGGATATGAGGCTTGCAGTCGTTTGGTAAGCCTACAAGCCACTTGGCATGTTCACGCCAAGGAGTAGTAAAATATTCTATATGTTTAAGATGTGAAATAATATACACATAATAATAAAATAAAATAAAACAATGTTTGATTATTATGGAATTTCGAATATATATATATATATTATAATAGATCCCTGAAAAAATGAATTTGTATTTACTTATATAGATTCTAAAAAAATCAATATGAAGCTCCTTAGGGATGATGAAATAAGCTTATGTTTAAAACAAAATGAATGAAAATTGATGCGTTTTTATGTTTAGTTTGAATAAGTAAAAGCAAAAATACTTATAAATTTGTATCGTTGCCCGGGAATGTACTTATCCCGATCATCTTGGCATAAATGAGCTGAAAGACAAAATTCATTATTGTGAGTTGTCCATAAAAGAATACCCGCCATGCGCTGCTACGCTTGTCCGGAAATCTACTTATTCCGATCTTCTTGGCATCAAATAAAAGACAAAAATAGCTATTGTGAGTTATCCGTAAAAGATAAACATATGCAATCGGACTTTTTGTAGAGTTTTTTTTTTTTTTTAGATATTCAATTCTGTGTACATCAATATTGTATGTTTTAGGCAGAGTAAGCCATTTAAGAGTTCAAAAAGCGATTTTTTCACGTTATTCGCTACAAAGGGTGATTTTTAAGGGTTAAGGGAAACCTTCCCGGGAACTCCTGAACATTTTACAAAAAGCTCCATCACAATCGGATGAACGGTATGGCAGCGTATAAAATACGAACAATCAAACATTAATTGTTATATATTAGATTAGTTTACTTAAAAAACGTTAACAGATATTAATTAAAACCAATGAAAAACGAAACACAAACCACTCATTTAGATAACATTTTGCGTATATCAGAGGCGTTCATAAAATACTATATTTATGAGTATGGAAGATAAATAATTTAAAGATTCAGAACGTTTATTTCAATCTCTGGGGGATGAATTTGAACAACGGTGAAGCCACTAGAGTAGTATTGCAGCAGAACCGTCCTTCACATGTGTGCGTTTTCATGAGTGTCTTCTGCGACAGTGGTGGGAATCAGTTTACTCGCAAGTGTGCCGAAGAAAATCAAATCAATCCGTCGCTAAGTACAGCTATAGTGCTATTATAGAAAAAGTGCAAGAAGCGTTAGTTTGTGTATTTCCAAAAATAACATTTACTCAGTTCTTTAAAAAAATGATTAATCCCATATTGAATTGATTCTAATGGGGGACGAGGACATCTTAGGCCTAGTACAAACCGAATCCTTTAAGGGGTCAGGAATATTTAAAACCTTCACAAGAAAGAATTCAGCGATTCAAAAAGATATAACAGTGAAGTTCGACCCTGTCAAAATACGATAAATACCGTATTAAAGTGATATTTTAACTCAAAGAGGCAATATAAGAGCTGAGTTCACAAGCTCCTACCTAGACACATTGCAGAAAGGCGTTGCAATGTTAGTAAACTTTAATGACGCCATCTTGTTGTTAATAGATGGAATTTCAGAGTGACTCTATATTAGACATACTGTATGTATAACTTAATTACACTAACTCACTCACTGACACTATCATGCCCGCGCGGACATAAGCTCTCCATACATCCCTATCCTGAACTAATGTTTTCCAATCATCCCCTGTATAATTTACTTCCCTCAAATCATGATTAATGTTATTCTCCCACCTCATTCTTGGTCTACCAACTGAGTGTTTTCCCTCTGGTTTTCCTAGAAGAAGGTTACATGCATGTCTTTCATTCCCCATTCGTGTCACATGTCCTGCCCATCGCAGTCTACGAGACTTAACTGTTCTTATTATATCTGGCTTCCTATAAAGACCATGTAGTTTCTCTGTTATGTAGTTTTCTCCATTAACCTGTCTGCTCATCTCTCTTGGTACAAAATTTTCCTAAGAACTTTTTTCTGAAATAATCGTAATCTCCTTTCCTTCCTTGTCTATGTTTCGCCATCCGTATAACTGGTAGAATAATAGTTTTATATATTTTCAGTTTAATGGTACGTATAATTTAATTATACGTATAACGTTTTACTTGCCAAGTGATATAAAACAATTTCAAAATTGGTATACCGAATGCAGAGAAAGGTTTTAAAGGGTTTAATGATCATTACAGGAGTTTGCTGCAATGTCAAGTTAACTATTCGCAAAGTTGGAAAAACTACTACCAAAAGAATGATCTGTCACCAATTTATGTCAATGTGATCCCTTATATCTATGAAGAGAAATGAACATATGTCTGGGTCCATTAGGATAATACTTCAAGCCAAACAATATTGTTAAAGGTTTATAATTGATAAATATATAATTAAGTCAATTTAAATTTTAGTTGTCTACTTCGACATAGCGGTTCTTTGAGAAGAGGGTTGATTCCGATCTCTGGGAACAATTTTATTTTATTTATTAGCATTTTCACCAGCGGTGCTTTTCTATTTTACGACCTCCGACCCCTGCTATCGCTTGCAACGGAATGCAAAACGTTGAGACAATATTTGAGTACTACTCCTTTCAGGCTCTACTTAGGCCTCCAATAGAGCGTGGCTGCTACTCCAAGCTCTCTTTCTAGAAGACCAGAAAAAAGTGATAACATATCGTCTGACTTGACAGAAATATCACTCAAGGGCAGTATGTAATTACAGTTTCTGCTCCATATGGCGGTTTTTTTGACAAAATGTAGCAGAAAACTGTAATACACACTTGCCCTTGAGTGATATTTCTGTCAAGTTACCCGATATGTTGTCATATTTTTTTTCTGGTCTTCTAGAAAGAGAGCTTGGAAGTAGGTGGCCATGCTCTATTGGGGCCTATGGCGAACCTGAAAAGAGTAATACTCCAAATATTGACTCAACTTATGCATAATGTTCCGTGCACATTCCGTTGCAAAGCGATAGCAAAAGGTTCAAAGTCATAAAATTGAAAAGCACTGCTGGTGAAAATACTGATTACATATGAATAAAATGTCCCCAGAGATCGGAATCAACCCTCTGATTTGAGGTTAATCTAAGCGTAAAACTGGAATAAAAACCACAGATAAGATTTAATGAAAAATGTACATTATAATTATAATATTAAGTTGTGTTATTTAGTTAAAATATTATATAGTTTAGTATGAGCTGTCTAAAATATTACTTTATTTATTTTTTTGTTTCATCTTTTCTCCAAAGGATATTTTTTTGTAACCCCAAACACAACAAAGTTCTCTTGTTGTATAGAGTTGCTGTGGAGTCCCTCGCTTGTGTTGTAGAAGTGAACAGCGCGAGTATATTTAATAAAAGAATTTTGAGGCCGGAGAGAAGGCGATGAACAACAGCCATGTCAACATAAAGTATCACAGGAAGACGAGAAGCTATAAACTGAATTTGCAAACAACGTTGCTGAGTAGTATTCGGAACGGCGGCGCTGACGTGAGTGTAGATGTGTAAGAGAGGTCAGGACATTGCATTTCCCTGTCAGCTGACATACCACAGTCCATAGGGATTCTAGCAACGCAAATAATTTAACTGTATAATCCCAGTATATTTTAGAATCTCGAGTTGGTCAATTGCAACAATTTTATATTATCATATAAATTAAATAAAAAAACTAGCTTTTAAACCCATTAAGTGGATTAAGGAATCAGAAAACATTAACTTCCTAAAATTCATATATATATATATATATATATATAAAATGTCCACCGCCTGTGGTCTCGAGGGAGCGTACTGCCTTGTCACGCAGCGGGCCCAGGTTTGATTCCCGGTCGGGACAAGCTCCTGGGAGAAGTTTTTTCGGAGTTTTTCCTCACCTGTAAGACAAATGTTAGGAAGCTTAGGGCCCAACGGTCCCGAAAATCATCCGGCCATCAACATTATCATCATCATCTTTCACCGGTGTGGAAAGCAACGGGAAGCTACCACACCTATTATTACTAGTAAACCTGCAAAGCATAGCATGAAAATGCTATGATTACAGTGAAAGACCTGCCCTAGGCAGAATTACTATGGATGGATATGGATATATATGATTAAGAAAGTTTTTCTTGTGTTTCTGCGTCATGAATTCAAGGTCGACCTCTGGCCACTAATTGCGAAGTTTCGGCATGATCCCACATGTCATTATCAAGGAATGATAGGTTCGAGTTATGTATATATATATATATATATATATATATATATATAAAGGAAAAATAAATGTTGTGATGGCAAGTGAGGGGCATTTTGAGGAAGTGGCTGAATTCAAATACCTAGGAACAATAAACACAAATAGGAATGAGATGCACAAAGAAATTAAACATAGGCTCAATTCTGGAAATGCGTGCCATATGCATTTATAAGAGACTCTTGACGTCCGAACTCCTTTCAAAAAAACGTAAAACTGAAAATATATACAACTATTATTCTACCAGTTATATTATATGGATGCGAAACATGGACTCTTACTTTAAGGAAGAAAAAGAGATTACGAGTGTTTGAAAATAAGGTAGCCGAGCGGTTAAGGTAGGGAAGCCTTGGCGCAGAGCTACGGACTTGCGCTGGTCGAGTCTCCATGGGGGAAGAAATTTTCTCATGGTATTTCGGCCAGTATGGGACCGGTGCCCACCCAGCATCGTGAGGCATTGGGTAGCTACAATAAGTAGCGGCTCCAGGTTGAGGAACCAGCTATAACGGCTGGGGGATCGACATGCTAACCACATGTCACCCCTACACTGGCTGTTGATCATCTACCTCTGTGATTGACACATGTGGATGTGAAGGGCCAGCAGCCGGCTGGTAAAAGGGCAACCGCTGAAAAGTGGAAAGACCCTCAATCGGAGGAAAATGTTAGACCAAAGAGAGATTAACAGACAGGTGAATGGAGAAGACTATTTGACAGTGAACTATATAGTCTTTTGGGAAACCAGATATAATAAGAACAGTTAAGTCACCTAGACTGCGATGGGCAGGACATGTGGCACGAATGGGGAATGAAATACATGCATAGAAGCTCTTTGTAGGAAAGCCAGTGGTAAAATACCCAGTTGGTAGACCAAGAATGAGGTGGGAGAATAACATTAATCATGATTTGAGGAAGTAGTTACAAATGGAATGACTGGTAAACATTAGCTCAGGATATGGATATATGGAGAGTTTATGTCCGCGCGGTCATGAACGTACGGGCTCGATAGTTTCCAGTTAGTTATTTCACCTGTGGGGAGTAGGAATAAGCAAGAACTACCTAAATAAATACGTTTAAGAAAAACGGAATTTAATTCCTGTATAATTAAATAATATTGACATGGAATAATAAACAATATTTTTTTTGCGCGATAGGGCGCTTTGTTGTACTTACAGCAATGGCGACCATGATTGAAAATTAAACTTCCTATATTTCGAGGTTGGTAACCATAAATAACTATACTGTATTATTACATTTACACCCACTTTTCATTTAGAACTACTGCCCTCTATGTATACTAGGTACAATGTATATACAAAAAAATATTCAAATAGTAGTGTTAATATATATATTAAACGAAACCAAATCACTGCATTTTAAATGAACTGACCTTTATTTGAAACAATATAAAACAATAAATACGTACTTGCCGCCATTTTATCAATAATTGTTCTCATTGGCCTCCTGTTGTTTCAACTAATAAACATTGCCTTACACTGTTAATGTTAGTCAATTGTTTATAATTACGCAAATATTTCCAACAAAGATGTTATTATTTACTATTATTTATTATTTGTGAAAACACCATCACGCAAAAAATATAATGTACAAACGCACGTTTGTGAAGTGTTTTACAGAATCTCGAAATTAAAAACCTCGCAATCGCTCGGTTTTTAAATTTTTCCTCGATTTGTTAAAAACCACTTCTCAACCTCGTATCGTAACATACCATAATACTATTCTTCTTCTTCTTCTTCTTCACTTCCTGGTTTAGGCAAGAGTTGCCTGTTCCGACTTCACTAATAGATCTAAGACCATCTCTTCCGAGGACGTCCGACATATCTTCTTCCTCTTGGAAAATAATGGAAGATTTTATTTGGTAATCTACTTTCTTCCATTCTTTCTACATGTTCATTCCACTGTATCTTGTTGTTAAATATATTTTCTTTTATGGAGTAGATCTGCAGTTCTTCACGGATATCCTCGTTTCTTATCTGGTCCATTATAGTGCAGCCTTTTACTCTTCTTAAAAATTTCATCTCGGCTGCTTGGATTTTACTTTCTTGTTTGGTAGTGGTAATTCCAAGATTCACTCCCATAACAAAATGACAGGGACCGCCATTGTTTTATAAAATTTTAATTTTGTTTGTTTATGGGCTTTATTATTCAATGTTCTATATATTGTACTACAAATAGCTTGAAACTGGTGTTTTGTGTTCAATATCTTTATCATACCCATAGCTGATGTCACATCCTAAATATTTAAAGTGGGATACTTGTTCAATAATTTCGTCTCCAATTACTATTTTTTGCACGCAGAGTATTTCTTCCACAAAATGCCATTACACTATAATTATATTCTAATAAATTAAGTAATAAATTCTGGGCGAGATATGAACTCTAACTTCCTCTTAAAAAAAAGTGTGTGTTGAACTGTCAGCAGGTGCATGACATTGATGAAGATGAGTCTTTTTATAAACAAAACTCACAGACTGTGGATATCCGGTTCATTTGATTATTCAATTATACGTTAAACTAATCACTGTGTAATTAGCTTCGTGGATGGGTAACTCATAACATAAAAAAAGTAATATTGTCTATCTCTGCAAAGAAACCCTATACAGGGGTTAGACAAAATAGCTGTCAACATCCACAAAGTATGATGTATGACGCCTTTAGTGTTGACTATTTAACTCATGCCCCAAATGGGAGTTAATGACCAATCACATTTCAATTAATTTTGAACTACAACCAATCACAGTCGTTTTTCACCTCGATTTTATCAATTTAATTATATCACATTAAAATCAGGCCCCTTCTTTTTAAACTTCTGAATAGGTCAGAAACATTATTTTGCAGTGATTAACTCTCTAAGAAATAAGTTGAATATAACAATTTATGTATTAAGATGTAAGAATCCTACAATGCCAGTGGCTCCCAGATTGTATATATAGTGCACGAATGTAACCAGATTCTGCTTGTGGGATATATTAGAAAAACTGTGGGCAAGATGTGACCACGCTACTACTACCATTTGTGGGGTTAGAGATGTTACCCACGCTACTGCGCAACCATTAATCCGGGATCGGGTTTTGTAATTGGCTATCTCTATTAACGTGGATCTGATTTCGTGCAGGTTGCTTGCCTTGGGCCCATAGAAGGCAGCAATTGATTCATCTTTCTCTCTCAGATATATAGACATAAATAGTTAATGAATCTCGAAATACATAGAGTGAGTGAAAAAGATAATAATTGTCATTCCAGAAAGCTAAACAGCATAATAGCAGGGAGCTGGAAATGATTTCCTACTTGAGTGAATTTCCGTCTCTGGATAGAGAACAACTATGTGCACGATCAATAGAAGCAGCTGATAAATAAAAGATGACCTTTAATATTAAACAAGTTGTCTGAATTAAAAACAACACAAAAAAAAAAAGGACTTGATCATTCAGAAAGCAATAACAAAATATAAACAAATAAATAACAATTATTCTTACAATGGCAAAATACCACATCATTACCTCACGACTACACTCATACCTTGCGTCCGAATCAGGGACCACTTCTTCCCTGGTCTGCCGGACCAACTAAAGCACGCCGCTTCTCGGCTTCAGATCAGCTTGTCCATTAGAGCTTGATTTCGCATCGCGGACTGGATGCCGATTCAATCTGCTCAAAGAAACTAAACGATGACTGCTTGAATGATTGAATGGTGAATGATAATGTTCTGCCTGTGCACCACGTATATGAAGGTTCCGAAGTTAGAGGGGAGAGTGCGCCATAGACATTGCGCGGCAGGGAAGGATAAAGAGGGGAGAGTGGGGGGTAACTACAAGGAGAAAAGGATATTGGCATAGTTCATAAATATTCCAGTGTAGGGAGGAGAACGACGCTACAATAATGAGCCGAAAAACACACTTTCGGTTCAAAACATTTATAGCAATTGATTATACCACAAAAAAAAAAGAAACAACTGTTTGTACTTTCATAAATGTATTATAATTGAGATATTTACATCATAGGACATCAAAAATTAATTAATAACCTATAATGTGGTTATAAACAGTTTTAATGTGTTTAATTTTTTCTCCACTAGGTGTATTCTTACAATATTGCGATACTTTGGCAATAAATAATTGATCTGGTTGTAGTGATGCACAAATGAAACATAATAAAACGTTTCTAATTTATTTTAAACATCCCATTTACATTAAAATATAGCCTATACATATCTTAAAATAACTATATTTAAATAATGATTTGTGAGTAGACGCGCTTAATTTTATTCGTTAAATAGTCCTAACAAATGCTACTCTTGATTTTCCAAATTCTCTAAGATAAATTCAGTCCTCACTTCGTGGCATCGTGAATTTATCCATAACTTGGAAATCACTCGTGGCATACTTATGGTAACAATCTCATTTCTCCTAGAATGGAATACAGACAAATCTTGGGTTTTTTTAATGCCATCAGATTGTGTTTTATGACATTTCTAGTTTTATCCCCTGGCATTGGCGGAATTGCATACAACTTCTTAGGTTGGGGCATCTGGAAGGCGGAGTTACGTTTACCCCGATGATATGATAAATGATAATGAACCGCCAAGAGAGTTCTGACCTAAACTTAACCTAAATTCCAGACCATGGAATAATTCCCTTTAAGAAAAAAAATTCCTATGGTTTAGTGGGAATCGAACCCGGGACCTCATCAACTGTAGTCAGAAACACTGACCACTAGCCCATGATGCTGCTCAATCTTGGATTGTAGTCAGTGGGATTCTTTCCAGTTCCCCACAAATATAATTTTCTCCAATTTCCCTAAGAATATAGCATTCCCTTTCGGGCCGCGGTAGGCTAGAGGTTGTGTTCCTTGCCTCTAGTTCCTAGGGACGCGCGTTCAAACCCAGCCTTGGTCGATGGATTTTTAGGATGAAACACTCCAAGGAACAAGTCCTCCGGGAGGGTCACGAGCCTCAAGATTTTCAGGCTCGTAAAAGAACCACAAGACTGATTGGAAAGGTCTCTGTGCAAAATGTACCGACCGTTTTCCATCCAGCAATACCTTACTTACTCACTAAATGTCTCTTCGAGGTGCTAGGCGACCCCTATCACTTGCTCAGATATATGTGTATATGGGCATACTAAATTAACTTGGTCTGTATGTTCCCATTAGGGACCGCCCTAATTCGGGTACAGGGAAGGAAAGAGCTTAAGAAGAAGAATATGGAATCCGTTGCTGGAAACAATACCAGCGACAATGAACAGAATAATATGTTCATCTAATACCTTTGTAGACCCTGGCAGTTACCCTTCCTTTCATTATAGAAATATGACCGTCTCAATTTTAAACTATCTCTGGCATTCTTTGGAAAAAATAGTCTGGGTTGTATATTTCGGCCGATGTGATTTAAAGGACCCATATTACATGTTAACATTTGTTGACTCCAGATTTTGTACTCCTTGTACAACTGAACATTTTTTTCTGTCTTGTGTTACAAGAGATTTTGATAATATCAGCTTTGTCATGTACGGTTAGTTTACTTGTTTGTGCAGTAACCTAGGCACGCATATTCAGGTCAGCAGTCATTTTGGTTGCAGTGGGCTTACCTTCTTTCTCTGGCTTTTCCCCCACTTATAGGTTTGCCGTCTTCAGTTTCCCATTTATCTCTCTATCATTCCAATCTCCCTCTTCCAAATTCCTAGACTCCATTATTGTTCTGACGTAGGTTTTCCATTTCCATCTTGGTCTGCCACGTTTATTTCTTCCAGGGGGTTGACCATTGGTATATATTTTTTTTGCCATCTTTCATTTTCCATCCTTTGTACATGGCCATACAATTTAAGCGTTTGATTTTCAATCCTCTTAACAACAGATGTGGTGACCTTCATTTCTCTCCAAATGAATTCATTTCTTATTTTATCCTGCCTTGTTTTTGGAGGCTTCTTCTAAAATAATCGAATTCAACTGTAGTGGGCTTATCTAAGAGATAAAAATTCATCATAATACCTCTCTGCCAGTTTCTTCTTTGTGTCAATATTATTTTTATCAGACATACTTTCTCATTAACTTTATAAGTTGTCATTAAGTTACAAGTATCATATTTATTTACCTTTTTTTATTCTGTTACTAGCTAATACCCAGCTTGCGCTGCTACGCCTAAAAAAATGATGTGTGTTTTACATTTAGTTGAACAAGTAAAAGGAAAAAATATTTATGAATTTATATCGTTATTATTTTAGATGCCCCGTGCTGATTACCCGGCGTTGCCCGGGAATCTAGATATCCCGATATATTTGGCATAAATGAGCTGAAAGACAAAAATTCGTTATTTCGAGTTATCGGTCCTGCTGCTCTGCTTGCCCGGGAATCTACTTATCTCGATCTACTTGGTATCAATGAAAAGACAAAAATAGTTATTGTGAGTTATCCATAAAAGATAAACATATGTTATCGCGGGCTTTTTTTGTAGAGTGTTTGGAGATATTCAATTCAGTGTAAATTAATTTTGTGTATTTGTTATGCTTTAGGCAGCTTAAACCATTTAAGCGTCAAAAAATTACTTTTCTTCACGTTTTTCACTACAAAGGGTGATTTTTAAGGATGTAGGAGTTGAGTATCACAACTCTCATAGCGTATGTTCAACCCGGGAATCTCCTCAACATTTTGCAAAAAACCCCATCACAATCGTATGAACGATTTATCGCAGCGATAAAATACGAACAAACACACAACACAACATTCATTTTATATATATTAGATAAAGCACTATTTGCTACATTTGGTGAAACAAATTGCAAAGAGAGAGAAATGCCGCCGCGGGTAATTGTTCGAGTTAATTATCTCACCATTTTCCATGTGATTAGCTATAATACTGTAAGAAAAGTAGATGGCGCTACCAATGAATTCTTTTCACGTCAATGGGCGGGAATTGGGCGTTCGCCAAGACTCGTAGAAAGATTATGCGCGCTAGATTACATATTTGTTTCACAGTCCTCCTTCCCGAATCTGTTACTGCACGTAATCCCTGTGAGTGGGGCGGTCACATTACTGAGTACGGTGAATGTTTGATAGTGTTCTTGGATGCTGCATCCTGTATATGGCAGTGTCTTGGAATATCCCTATTAACTTTGAGACCTCTTGTTTTGGATTCACCAATTATGGTGTGAGGCGCAAACTCAAGCTCGCATATATTCGTGGATCGGATCCACGATTCAGGATAAAAATAAAAACTCTTAATTGGAAATAAGCTCATTTAATAATTAAAACCCGCCAAAAGCCTGTCCCAAGCCAGGTTATAAAAGGGTGAGTGGGGAGGAGTAAGAACCTCGTTTAAAAAAACAGGGTTCAGTACGCCCGGCTGATAGTGCCCTGTGAGTGCCCCTTATCTAGAGTACAGATATTGCTGCCTTGCAGTTCGTCATTGGTCTGATAAAGACTAGAGGAAGAAGACCTTGACCAAAAATCACCTGGTCCTCCAGGTTGGGGGTTGGATGCATCAAGCCAGCTCCCTGTTCGTTACAAGAGTACATGGAGTGCATGGAGTGGATGGATAAAAACGAGTGGAAGAAGGAAAATAGGCACTGAAAGATGTTGTAAAACATTTAAAAATCTGATATATAAATAAATAAATAATGATTTAGACATATACTAATCAAAAGCAACGGAAATTTAATATCTCAGAGAGGACAACAGGATACACTATTTTCAGATAAAAAAAAGAAATGAAGAAATTTTAGAACAATTAGAAGTAGAATCGGTTAGAATAAAAACTCAACAAAATATAAATTAAACTGTCTGGACTTGTATAAAGAACGGATAATTCAAGAATTCCAAAAATGACGATGCATATTAAACCCAAAGAACATCGTCGACCAGAAAGACATCTTAAAAAAGACTGCTCGATGAGCCCGAAAACAAGTCTACAAGAGCCTAATTCATCATGAATGATGTGATGATGCTGATGATGGTATACTATCGGTATTAGATTAAGCTGGAATCAAAGAGGTTAATAATATTATAATATTTGGTCGTCTTCCGGGCTTATAGGCCGTGGTCTGGTTGTCTTCTTTACTCGACGTTTCGTCTACTGCTGCGGTAGACCTCATCAGGAGATACTGCGTGCTCTCTGTGAACTCCTCAACAGTCGGCTGCCAGACTGGTTGACGAGTTCAAAGAGAGGCATCGCAGTATCTCCTGATGAGGTCTACCGCAAGCAGTAGGACGGACACGTCGAGTAAGAAGACAACCAGACCACGGCCTATAAGCCCGGAAGACGAACCAAATATGGGATCAAGACGCCGGCCGTGAGAAGGCCTACAATTAAATATTATAATAGTGTGTCTAATTTAATTGTGGTGATTAATAATATATGTTATGTTTACGAAGAAGTAATGTATATTTTTACGGGTTTTTACCAATAAGAGTGTTTACTAGACTTCCAAGGGACCACCCGGCGCCGCATGTACAATTAGCCAGGAGGACATGAAAGGGGTAAACCTTTTGCCTGTATTGTTAGTTGTTGCAACTTGTACAAGCGAGGGAAAATGTGAATACTAATTTCTGCTAAACAAGTACATTAGCTAAACTGCAAATCCAATGTATTTTTTTAAAACATATATTTGGATCGATATTATGACTCTTTGAAAAAACCCAAGGGAAAAGTCAATCTAGGCTCATTTTCACCAACAGAGGTTAACTGTATTAAGTCAGTTTTCCCCGGTTAATGCATAGCTTATAAACTGGCGTAATACTGTTACCTTCTGTTGGTGAAACCGAACCCTTATTCTACTTCCTCTTCAATTAACCTCTGCCGTTCCTGAATTTCCTTTCTCAAGATATCAGGGGTTGCCGCACCATTGACATTTTTAAGTCACGCTTATACGTTACGTTATCGAATAATTAATTTTTCTCCATTTATTGATTTATCTATGCATTAATATTTTTCTCGTTTTCTATATCTTGTACATAGCCACTATATTTCATTCGTAAATGTACAAAATGGTTTGATTATGGGTGCTCCGTTGAGCCTCTTTTGGCAGAGATTTTTATGATGATAGAACAAACCATACTAAGAATGTATTAGCTAAAATGTTCTATTTTGGTTATCGGTTGTAGTGTGTCATGCAGGCTTCACAGGAACAAAAGACAATTGACTTCTTTTTAAATTTTTTTAATAGCATTCACAGAGTCTTAATTTCACAAGGGCTTAGAAACAAATAATAGTATAAATTTCTGGATTATCAATTTAAACACATGATTAATACGTTGAGTTGGTATCTTTCACAACCATCTATACTGATACTACTATCATAGTTCTCTCTTCACCCATATATCATAATGGCAGCTTTAATAGTTAATTCATAGCCTTTTTAAATATCCCTCTTTCACCCTTGGAATAAAATAATGAATTGCATATTATTTAACAATTGGCTGTTAATAATGGATCCGACCCTGAAATATAGATGTTTTTTAAGAAGATTGATTACCAAAAGCAATAACAAATTTTTCTTGTACCCGGCAAGAAAACATAAGAAATATGTCGAATGCATACATAAGCCCACTTTCAAATAAAAATATCTAAACACTTAAAAGGTTGAACATAATGTGGCATTTAAAACTAATAAACTTACAAAATATAATAAAAAACACTAAAACCCCAAAACAAAAAAAATTATCAGGTGGATATAAATTGAAAGTGTGGCACATGTGACAATGCTATATAGGACAACCTGGTAGACCTTTTAATCTCGGAAAAGAACCCACATGAGAGCATATAACAGAAATTTAGAAAATTAAACTATGCTAACCACTATTCCATTAATCATTGTTTCGATCCAAATTTTGAAATTTACATATTTGTGATTAGGGTATAAGAAGTTGAGATCTTTGGAGGCTGTAGAAATTAATAGTTTCAAAGTAGTAAAAACTGTAATTCTCAACTGATTTGAATGACTCCCCTTTGTAAATTAAAAAAATTAAATCAATATGGTGTATGTTGCTTAGATCAGTTTGGAACACAATTCTTAATTTGTTAACATGTCGAGAGGTACAGGTACCGACACAGCTGTCCTGAATTATATAATAAATAGAAAATCAAATAAAACACGTTTTATTTTATTTAATTATAAATGTGAGTAAATCAAATACATTATAAAGCTACTTGTTTGTATTTAAATGTACTCGTTTAGTTTATAGTCATTAGATGCAAGACTATTTGTATTTTTTAACCGGCTGATGGTAGACATGGTTTAAGGCTTAACTCTGCAGGTAAAATAAAATTGTTATTATTATTATTATTATTAGTTCGCACTAAGCAAAAGAGTTTTACATAGTTAGAATGAAAGTTTTAAGTATTATTGTAATTAAAATTCGTGAAATTGATGTTTAATTTTAACCCGCGGTTGCAACATCAACAGAACCCTGTGTCGGGCTAGGTTGAGAAAGCCAGAGAGACGTCCAAAATCTCTCTCCCAATCGATGAACCATCCAGGTACTGTAATTAATCAATCAACCAAATGTACAGTGACAAATCTCAGAATACTGTGGCCACGACATCGAATTAATTTCACTTTAAGGTGCTCGCGGCTCTTGTAATGAATGCTCGTCACGTCGATCCTAGGTCCTAGTTAGATGCCGTGTTCGGTACACACACACACAAGGCGGCGATACAAACTTGTATTTCATTTAGCAAAAAAATTTGTGTAACATAAATTTTGTATCTGAACAAGATTAAATTTTTTTCATTTTTTTTTTAGTTACTGCTGAATCGAATTACGTGGAATGTTAATTATCTACACCGCGTTAGAATTTAAGTAAAATGTAATGCCGAGTGGTGAAATTGGAACAGTGAATTGAAATTCATATTCCTAATTAATTAATAAACCATCGGGAGAATTCAGCACTGCCAGTTTAATCTAAGTGCTGTATAATATTTGGGCAACCATTGATTAAACATACAATCCTTTGTTTCCCTATTAACATGTTAGTAACATATTAATAAACCTGAGAACCAAGAAAAACTTCATAGATACCAATGTATTCCGCCCAGCGAAGAAAAGTCCATGCGCGGGGGGATGACGATCTAGTGCGAGAAAGGGGGGATGTTGAGTGTATACATGCAGTCATCTGTCGTGACCTACTTACCACGTTATTAGAAGAGGGTCACACAATCGCATCATTTAGCATGTATCAATCTTTCAATGGTCGAATATCCTCATGTTACACGGGAACGCAGTTCAAATTGTCTAGAAGATAGATCGATGGATGGAAAGCTCTGCGGCCACACTTAAGTGTTGGCGGTGAGCGATCCATTTTGAGTCCTCTTAATAGGTAGGAATCCCGAGTTCCTGTAAACTACATTAGCCCGGTGTAAATTTTGAATTCACATTGAAGTTTATTTAGCAGAGTGAAGTTCGAATGTTGGGGTTCTATTCCAGCATTTGCTCTTTGGATTGAGGGAAAACGCTTTTAAAACCTCAATGGAATAAGTCGATCACGCCGGGATCTTGCCAAGTTTGGCTTCGGCATGACTCTATATTGGCGCAGGGCCATCCAGCTTCTCTTATTTAAATATAATGTGCCGTACATTTAAGATATACAAATGACTCAACACTTATGTCTGTGCATTAGAACTAGTTCAGAATACACAATTTTCAGATGCCCCCTCTGTAAAAATTATAGGGTTTAGGTATGGTGTCGAGTTGGTCTGGCACAAGAGCCTCCTCGTCCTACCATATTCAGGGGGAATATGTTGTTGAGAGGTCCACGAATATTTATGCGGAATTGGGCTGTGCTACATACAGGCTTCAGCCCATATTACTGTCTATTGCGAGAGATATCTCCAGCGAAATAGGCATAACCGTTTATGTTCTACTATTAGCGCAGGTATCTGAACGCTTGGCCATTAGGGACTCCTTACGAACTCCTCCTCACATTATCTTTATTAAAAGGAAGCTTCCACCAAGGATAATACGTTTCCAATAAATACTCCCCTGATTTTATTTTTTCCTCTATTCATTTCACTACAATCAAACCAATGCAAAACATAAGTTATTTGTTCAGTTCTACTCCAGCTTGCTGTTAGACAGGTATGGATAGCTTAACAGATGACTGACTAAACGTTTTCCATTATTCTACAACATACTCTCAACTTGGTGACCAATCATCAGTGACGTTGCAAAGCATCAGTTAAAATGTCGGCTCGGTTTGAAGGTAAGGGATTTTCAGTTGATATTGGTATTGTAAGCAGAAGGCCGTTTGATTTGAAGATGCCTAATGTCTTACTAGTGTTTTCTAACAGATTCACCGTCTCTTCCGGAAATATGTTATTATATTTTTTTTGTTCCGTTTTAATATCAGTAATCACCTTATGAAGTTTGCTCTCCATGTTTATTACGCAGTCAATTTTTTATTGCTAACTACTGAAGAATGGAAAAAAAAAACATTACAATGAGATTATAAGAGATTAATTAAATGCTAGCATATTTGACTGAAATAACACAAAACAAATAATAGCAAAGAAGTACTGGATCATATGTAACGGCTATCAGAATCCCGAATTCTCAAGAAGAATCTAGATTAGTACTATAAACCTTAAAATGTATGTGTATATAATATATATCTATATATATATATATATATATATATATATAGAGAGAGAGGAGAGAGAGAGAGAGAGAGAGAGGAGACGAGAGAGAGAGAGAGACAGGACAGACAGACCAGAAAGGGGGAGGGAGAGGAGGGAAGGACCCATGGAGAGATGGGGGGAGTAATTCCTCTAAAAGGAGCGGAACAGGAAGAAAGGCCAAATCCTTGAGGTGAAGATGCTATTTACAGTAGCCCTTCATTTTAGTAGATCAGACATCATACAGGACAATGTTGACCTGTTTCGGTCTCAACTAGAGAGGGTCTAAAAGTCATTTGTCGTTCTCGTGGGCGATACCGAAGAACTGTATTGGGGATCCTATGTCATCATGAATGTCGATGAGTAGTCCAGTGGTAGGACTGCTACCTTTAGCTCCTGGACATGCTTGAAAACAGCACTTCCTCTGTTTCAGACGGTTACAGTTATACTGCTTGTAGATTGCGACTTTTCGTTACCTTATTTTTTGTCTACTTCTATCTTCAACATACTCTCTCCTTCTAAAGACACTAGTATCTCTTAGGTTTTAACATATAGATTCTAACGCATAACTGGTAGACTTTTATAGAACAATGATGAACTGGATCTTCTGATTGTATTCATGCTGAAAACTCCTTAAACTTAATTGATAATTATGACGCGGTGGAAGGGCTCAGTACCTAATGAACCACACGACCAGGTCGGAGAAGTCTGGCTTTTGCTTAGCTTGCCGGCTGGTAGAGGTGAAGGGAAGCGAACTATTTCCAACGCGGGGAATTTCCAACGACTTCAGAGGCGGAAGAAGAAGAATATATGTTCTCAACGGCAAAGAAGACGGAAGAGAAAACCAGCAAAAGGGAAGAGCAGTCTCTTTAATCATGTAAAAGTACAGTGCTCTAGAGGAAAAAAAAACCTCGATCACAAATCACCTGGTCTCCTGGAAGGGGGTTTTGCGGACGGGGATGGTAGCCCACCCAAGTAAAAAATATATTACTCGTATCTCTCTGAGGAATAGCCGGACGAATTACTATGAACATCAGATATGAAGGTTCTTAGATATGTCATCATCATCATCATCATAGTACATTCACGAATTTAGGCCATTTGTTGACCTGTTTCGGCCTCAAGAGAAACACCATCCAGAAGTCTTTTGAGTGGACGTCCTGGTCTTCTTCTTCCTGCAGGTTGATATCTTAACATTAGTTTGGGTTATTCTGTGATCTTCCATTCGAATGAACATGTTGTATCCATCTGACTTATAATCAGAAATTTTGTTTTTCTAAAGATTCCATGTGTAATTCTTCTAATGTGTTTCTTAGATATGTTACAGGATATACTCTAAGAGACCACACTTCCTAGTGAAAACAATTAGGCAAAGAACTCAACATTTTAAATCTAAATGAAAAAACATACAAAAACTATAAACAAAAATGGCATGAACATATTTCAAGAATGGACTCTTCTAGGCTAACAAAACAAGCACTGTTGTACCAACCTCAAGGCTACAGAGATGTGGGACGTTCTAGAAGACGAAGGGGAGATGATGAAATTTGAGAGCGGAACAGGCCGACGGCCTCCCCTACCATGAAGATGAAGATGAATGAGACCAGGTTTTTTTATAATAACTTGTGACTCGAATCTCCAGTCATTTAGGAATGTCGCCCGATGGGGGTCAAACCTTGGTCCGCTCCATAAGAATGAAACTGTGCTATCGCTAAATCACGACACTGTCTTGCTACTGCGTGCTGTAGTTTTAATTATGTTGAATATAGTCTCAACAAATACACTTTGTCGTCTTTAACCTTTCTCTCCAATAACAAAACCAATCAACCTTTATCGGAAACGCACTTTTCAATAATATTGTATTGTTGCAGTATAAATATTGTAGACGTATAGAAACATAGAATGTTATAAAAACTACCATCAGAATATATCTCATTAAAAAATAAAGAGCAGAGGTAAGAGCTGGATTAAATTGTGAGAGATGAAATTAGTGCGAAAAGTAACTGGAGTGTGTTGAACATTTTTCTAGTTCGCCAGAGTTCATTTTTCACTGCACCCCTACTTCCTTCCTTGGATATCTCTATGGGGATCAGAGAGGAATAATTCAAAAGAAAATTTACTGTATCTTTATCTCACAAAGGTAAATGGATGACAAGTTCATGGTTGCATATAAATATTCAGAGTTCTATACAACTAAGCTGTTAGTAATAACAATAATACTGTAACTTATCTTGAAGTTTTAGGCATCAAAATCTATTATAATTTAGAAAGTAAATATTTGTAAGTTATAAAAAGAATCGTTCACTGATATCCGATTGAGGGTCTTTCCACTTTTTCAGCGGTTGCCCTTTTACCAGCCGGCTGCTGGCCCTTCACATCTACATGTGTCACTCACAGAGGTAGATGATCAACAGACAGTGTAGGGGTGACATGTGGTTAGCATGTCGAGTCCCCAGGCGTTATAGCTGGTTTCCTCAACCTGGAGCCGACTAACTATTGTAGCTACCCAATTGCCTCACGATGCTGGGTGGGCACCGGTCCCATACTAGCGAAATACCATGAGAAAATTTCTTCCCCCATGGAGATTCGAACCAGCGCAAGTCCCGTAGCTTTGCGCACGGCTTCCTACCTTAACCACTCGGCTACGGCGCGGGACTGATATACTTATCTAAATATAATGGTCATTGGCCACTTATATTTTACATTGACTGCAATAGGCCAAAAAGTAAGGTCTATTCTTCATATTTCTTCTTCTTATTATTTATTTGTAGGATTTTCATCCTGTTATTTCAGAATTCACTCCTCCAAGGAGGACGTATTGGATGTGAAGCCATTGGTCTATCCATCTCTTGGCTGGTCTTCCTCTTTAGATGGATAGACAGGTGTATTCGGATGATATTAGATTGAAAGATGGATAAGAAAACGCAAATACTGGATATAAATTAATTCAATATAGTAGTTTTACTCTACCTTACTAACATTGAACACTTCCAAATCGGAATTTTTACAATTTTCAATAAGTTCAGAAATCTCTAAAAAACAAACTGACCTTATAATATTAGCATTTTAAAAAATGCGAAAAGTATAACTGTCGCCACTATAAGGTAGTATGTTAAATATCTATAAATTATTCATAACGGATTAGTATTCAAGATGTAAAAAAAAATACAGAAATGTTTACGGAATAACTTAAGGAAAACATATTTCGTGTTACTACTATTGGGTCTACGTTTTTTCCTTCACATAAATAGAATACGGACAATTTAATTTTCTTTATATAATTTATTTTTCAGTATGACATCATTGGAGATGTTGTGCATCTAAATCGGTTATTAATTCTCTGGAATTAATGAAAATAAAACCATAAAAGTCTTTAGAATATCCGACTAAATAATTACATATCGTAAGAAATAAGCGTTTTAACCTGTAATTAGCGTACTTTGCGAGTGCACATTATTAGTATTACTTTTATAAATATAAAAGTAAATTCAAATCATTCAAGCACATCGGTACGTTAAAAATAATAATATTTTCGTTTCACAGAAACAAAAGCCCTACAGATGACAGGTAAAACGCACATATCTATGAGTTTTGTAAGAATGTTTATAGTTTATAATCAGAAAAACTATTACACATTCAAGTTAACTGTGTACGGGCGGAAGGGAAGAGTTTTAGCGCTAGTGTCGCCGATCTACTGAATCTGTGGAAGGGATGTAGGAGAAAACTGTACATCCGATCACGTATTGAAATTTTTCAACTCCAAATATGGGGGGAGAATCTCTAAACACGTGTGAAAGATCTTAACATGGTTGTTAAATTAGTCATTTAAGCACGGAACGCTCAAGCGGTCGGTTCATTTAAAATCACAGTATCTGCCGTCTCTCTGTTACCAGCCTCACAATAAATCACAAGTGGCAACATGTAATGAGAAGGGCAAGGAAGGGACAGCTCATTCCTAGACGCAACCCCAAAAGTAACAGGGTTGTCAAGTTAATCATTCTGCCACTGTCCGCGCAAAACGACGGATCATTAAAATACATAGTATTTGTCAGCTCTCTACCTGCCAATCAAACAACATAATACAAAGGATAGGAAGTGGCAATATAGTATGGATGAGAAAGAGAAAGACAGTTTGTTAGTTGACATATTTTCCGCCTGCACAAAACACTTGGATCGGTAATACCTTAGTTGGTTTGGAAATGAGGTATACTACACACAGAACCATTTCGTCTGTATTCTGTTCACTCTCGGATGTACCGCAGCTGCGCACTAGCCTGCGTTGCTGTCTTGCGCCGTCACATCGCATGCATACTCCGGGTTCAGTTAACTTGTGCTCTAACCAAGGTACTTTCCCTGGTTATAAGGTTTGAAAATATTTAGTGTTACTAAATTGCACGATACTTCTAAAAAATCATCGTAAATCACCGTTGAGGTTATGCAGTAAAATTTTGAAATATTGAAATAAGTATCTGATACACCAGTCGTCCTCAACTAAATTGAATTTCTGGTTAAAAAAACATCGTAAGTAGTTAAAATCATATATGCCTATCAGAAACATGTTCCATCTTCTGCATATCATTTGGTAAAATATAAAATATTTAAATAAGTACCTACCTGATACATCTGTCATCCTCAACTAAAATGAATCTATGTTTAAAAACTTCAAGTTGTTAAACTCATTTAAGGTCCGTCGCTGCGGCGTAGTCGGTAGAGTCCCTACCTTCCACTCCGGCGACCCGGGTTCGATTCCCGGCTGGGTAAGAGATTTTTAAAAAATCTCAACCTTGAGACTGGGTGTGTGTCGTGTCCTAGTTGTACCCATTGGGTTTAATTCCACTAAAAAAAACATTTAAGCTTTTCAGAAACATGTTCCATCTTCTGCTCGTCATTTGGTGGATGTGAGGCTAGCAGATGGCTGGTAGGCCAATGATTTTCTAGGCTTGTTGCGCCGTGAAGTTTGATTAAAATGTTAGAGATCAGTGGAAGTGAAAAGTTGCGATAAAATTAATATAAACCTTGTTTAATTATTGTTGATAAATATTATTATAATAATAATTGTATAATATTTTCAGAAATGCGAATAATATACAGCAGACAGTAACTACGTATTGAAGAGACTAATGGTAATTTGTATTGACACTGTATGTGCGAAAACATATTAATAACATTTAAAGCGAAATACAATGTTTGTAAACTAATCTACCGTGAATACGTTTGCATTGTTGTACGTCAATTTTGTAACAACACAACGCGGACTAGGACAACTATAAATGTCTTAAAATGTTAGAAACGAGTTTTTTTTAATACCGAGGTTATCATTTCGACATTTCTAGTGTTCTCTCCTGGCATTGGCGTAATTATAACCCACTTCTGAGGTTGGGGCTCCTAGAAGGCAGGATAACGGTTCCTCAATAATATGATGCAAGATGATGATGATGATAGTTGTGTGCCAGGAGAGTCTTTAATCCTAAACGTGATCTAAGGCGAATATAAATTATGATTATGATGACCAGATGATGTTTGGGCCTTAAAGATCCCTGATATTTGTCTTACAAGTGAGGAAAAACCCCGGAAAAATCTCACCCAGGAAACGTGTCCCGTCCGGAATCGAACCCTGGCCTGCTGTGTGACAAAGTAGTACGCTACCTCAAGACCACAGCGGCGGAGTATCTGATTTCATTCGGTTTTATACATTGTGTAAGGGAAACTACAAATATTCTACTGTAAACAAAATATATTTCATATGCAGTAAAACTGTATTGCTAACAGATAAGAAGAGAAAACGCTTCTTGTTACATAAAAGCTTCGGAAAGCGCGGCATTTCAGGATGTCCTTTCAAATAGAGATGATAAAAAGTCAGACTAAGCGAATTCTTCAGCAAGTCGAATTTATGACCTCATTTTGCTTGTTTACAGAATATAGCTTCCATTTGTAAACAAGATAGTAATCATGTGTCCAATTACGTTGTGAGAAAAACATGCCGTGGCGGGTGTTGAGCTATTTTTAAATTACAGTTTTCATACAAACCCCCACTCCTAACAATCTGATTTAACCGATTTTTTGAGAATATCTTTGTTCTATTCAATAGCATATATGCCTATCGATTTATGTTGCAAAAAGTACAATTTTGCTCCCATTAGATTGATTTTTTAACTTTTGTTTCAATTAATCCCCAATATTAACGGTCCGATTGTGTTGGTTAATGAAATTGACCTAATTTTTTAAATTTATTTCCTTGTACCTAGTTTGGTTCCGAAAAAAATACAAAAATTGCTGCCGCTAGAGCATTCATGCAGACACACATGTATAGGCCTATATAGGGCCTACATATAGATTTTTTGTCATAGTCACTTTCGATTTCTACTAACAAGGGGAATTGGCAGCATGCCGAAACCTATCTTGAAATTCTTCCCAGAAAAGCGTTGTGATATACCAAAAGCCGTGTCTAAAAAACTGCAATCTTTAATTGCAAAGCACAAAAATCGAAGCTAGAATGCAGCAACGGCATTCCACTCTACGGAGCAGGTGGACTCCCTGCATGAGTAAAAGGGAGTGGAGTGAGGTAGACGCCACGTGGATGACAGGTAGTGAGTGTTATACAGTCTACCGATACAAGAATTGCATTACTTCCTTACCGTTTAAATAAGAGATTTGGCACTGGATTTCATTGTATTGCAGTTAAAAAGGCAGATTATTTTTGGCCTCGGCCTTGGTACATCACAATGCATCTCTGAAAGAAATTTCAAGGTATGTTTCGACATGCAATGGTTGGCAGTTCCCTTGTAAGTAGGACCAATGAAGATTAATTTTTTTTTTTCTGAGAACAACCTCTATAGCATATTCTTTCAAAATTCGCTAAACGAACAAATTACGAAATTCAAATAAAATTAAACCCAACAGTTTACCCATGGGCCTAACTTATATAACTAACTAATTCACTGGCACTATCGAACCCGCAGGTTCATAGTCGCGCGGACATAAGCTCTCCATACATCCCTATCCTGAACTAATGTTTTCCAATCATTCCCTGTATAATATGCGTCCCTCAGATCATAGCTAATGTTATTCTCCCACCTCATTCTTGGTCTACCAACTGGGTGTTTTCCCTCTAGATTTCCTACAAGAAGCTTCCATGCACGTCTTTTAATCCCCATTCATGCCACATGTCCTGCCCATGGCAGTCTACGGGACTTAACTGCTCTTATTATATCTGGCTTCCTATTAAGACCGTGTATTTCATTGTTATATAGTTTTCTCCATTCACCTGTCTGTTCATCTCTCTTTATAAAAAATTCCTAAGAACTTTATTCTCAAATTATCGTAATCTCCTTTCCTCCCTTAAAGTAAGAGTCGATGTTTCGAATCCATATAATATAACTGATAGAATAGTAGTTTTATATATTTTCAGTTTAGCGCTTTTTGAAAGGAGTTGTGACAAGGGTCCCTGCAATGCATAATAGCACGCATTTCCAGAACTGAGTCTATGTTTTATTTCTATGTGCATCTCATTTCTATTTGTGATTATTGTTCCTAGATATTTGAATTCAGCCACTTCCTCAAAATTTCCCTCATTTGTCATTAGCTGTCCATTTCCATTATATAATGTATTTGGGGTGTGCCCATATATTTGTTTTATTGATATTTACTTCCAGTCCCAATTTTTTAGTGTTAGTCAATAGTGTGTGCGTGTTGGCCTTTAGTATCTCTTCACTATCGTCCAACAGTATTACATCATCAGCTTAAACTAACAGTTTATTAACACCATTGAGTTGTAGGCTTTCTTCATCCTCTAAAGATTTGATGGAATGCTTATATGCGATTACTTATCACTTTTAGCTACTGACAATACAGTATCTGTCGATCCCAGGTCTATATTATATATTTATATTATTGTATAATAGTTATTTTGCTTGCCTCTGGATCCGAGGTTCTCAGGTTCATATCCGGCTTTGCCGATGGATATTTTCAAAGCGCAAATATCCTGAATATAAATTCCTTTGAAAAGGAAATAAAGTCATGAATCTCTTATTGTAAATTTAAGGCAGTATAAAGGAACTTGATGCGTCAAATAAGAGGCCTCTGAACAGCCATGTCTGGGTTTTCATATCCAGCTTTCAATTGCGACGGTAATGAGCTACTGTTTTACACAGCGTAATTAAAAAAATGTCTACCTGCATACTGTATCTAAATTACCTTAATTGAAATATTTCAACAGGCAACATTAAAAATACTGTAATGAATAACGCTCGCCATTAACAAAATATTGAAAAACAAAGTATCACTCCATACAACAGCATGTAATGAAGTCTATCTCTCTCTCTTTCTTTCCCACCTGTCATTTTGATGTAGAGTGTTGGAAGCTACTTTAATTCCCCACACATGCACGAAGATTCAGTGGAGCACCGAGGGAGATTTACTGCCAGGTTAATATTACTCCGAGGTTAAAAAAGTAGATTTAATGCACGAAATGCAGACAGGGTTAAACCAACTTTTTTATCATGGACGACATGTTTATGATACATGCATTTGTACATATACGTTAATCCTAAATCAAAAATGACACCTAGTACAGAAGTGAATATTAGATTAATTTAAGCATATTTGGTTCAAAATCATACATTTAAATATGGTAACCATCCATCCATCCATCCATCCATCCATCCATCCATCCATCCATCCATCCATAGTAATTCTGCCCGAAGGCAGGTCCTTCACGGCAATCATAGCATTTCCATGCTATGCATGCAGCTTCACTAGGGAATTGTAGATGTGGTAGCTTCCCGTTGTTTTTCCACACCGGTGAAGGATGATGCTGATGATAATGATGATGATGATGGCCGTATGATTACGGGGACCGTTTGGACCTTAAAGTTTTCCTGACATTTGTCTTACAGTTGAGGAGAAAACCCGATAAAAACCTCACCCAGAAAAACTGCCCCGACCGGGGATCGAACCCGGGCCCGCTGCATGACAAGACAGCACGCTACCTCGAGACCACAGCGGTGGACATACGGTAACCATAGGAATAAAATTCGCCAACTTTAATTATGTAGGCCTAAATATATCCAAATCCCTGGCATGACATCTCCAAAGAGCAAGGCTAACTTTATTGGTTACTGTCACAGATAATCAGCAAGTATGTGGTTAGACTGACGAAATTAGTTTCAGTCTACTTAACCCTATTTAGCTACATCTCATATAAAATAGCAATTCAGTTACATTCGAAGCCAGTCCGACCCCATGGTGTAAGCATGGAGTCACACCAATAGCCAATTTACATGACACTAGATCAGGGACGACCAAACTATGGCCGGATACGACCCTCCATCATTTTGTATCCAGCCCCTTTAGGCCTATAGCATTTTAATAAATTAAAATATGTTAAGGGTGGACCTATAATATCAGTTTATCAGTAATAGAACAAGAACTTGTGAAATATGTTATAACGACATAACAAGAAAGGTAGCAAAATTAACACACGCTATCTTTCGAAACGGAGAACAGGATTTGATTGCCGGTTGAGTAGGGGATTTTAAATATCCTCCTTGGGTTTATATGTAGTCTATGTCCTGTGATTGTGTGGAAAAATAAGGTAAAAAGATAAACAATGGTAAAAGAAAATGGTGGGAACAATAAAACACAGAAAACATAGTAACATGAAAAAGTTAAGTGAACGCACACGGAAAGAAAAAGTCAATTGTATGACCGAGATACAAAATTGGGAGATAAATACAATTGTATATATAGTATTGTCTGTTATTTATAATTATTAGCATGATTATTGCCCATTCGCGGATATTTAGGCTATGTTTTTATGAAAAAAAATTCGAAGAAGTAAAATTAAAATCACATTAAATATCGGTAGGCCTATATGCGAGATGAAACATAAAATGCTCTCAGCTTATTTAAAACATCGCTCATGCATAAAGTTGATGACAAATTCTAGATTTTATACTCGCCTAACGTAATTATATTCTGCACCGTGCCAACCGCTCCGAGGCAATGTGAATTGGCGTAAATCTAGTTAGAGTTCTCATGGAAGAACAAGTTTTCTCATAGAATTTTGGTTAGTGTAAGAATGTGCGTAGTTAGGATAATGATTGGATGCAGGTGAGAAAACCAGCTATAACGAGTTAGAATGCTATCATGTTAATCACATTTTACTCTTATTTCGGTTGGATGATCATCCGCTTGTGTGATGCCACTTTATTTAAAACCTTGAAAAAATTCCATATGAAGTGTGAAATCAGCATTAATAACAGTACAATACAACAGGTGAACAATTTCAATTATTTAGGATGCAGTGTATCATGCTGTCAGATGGAAGATATTAATATCAAATTAAATAAATTTTATAGAATAATATCATCATCCAGGGATTAAGCCTGTTGGCTCGTTCCGGTTTCATGAAAGCTAGAATTGTTAAAATTGTTCAGACCATCTTCTGTGTGGGCGTCCAACATTTCTCCTTCCGTGCGGTGTATATTTAGCAATAATTTTGGAAATCTTTCTTCTGGTATTCTATCAATATGTTCTTCCCAGTCGTTCCTATATTAATTATCCGGTCTGTAAGTTTGAAAATATTTAGTTCCTTTCTTATATCTTCATTTCTTTTCTTATCTAGCAGAGTATATCTTGCTATATTTCTTAAAAAACTCATCTCAGCAGAATCCAATCTTTGTCCTTGTCTTTTAGTGATCGTCCAACATTCTGATCCATACATCAAGACAGGAACAGCCATTATATAGAATGTGTGGCACTATAAAACGGACATCGAAGAATAAAACTTTTAGGAGCACACGATTAGAATTTTGAATAATTATGGCAGTGCCTGTCTTAACATATGCAAGTGAGAATTGGACTCTTAACCGTTCAGACAGAAGAAAAATATAAACTGCAGAAATGAAGTTCTTACTTCCGTAGCAAGTGTGACAATTTTGGACAGAAAAAGAAATGAAGATATTAGAAAAGATTTAAATATGTTTAATTTAACAAATAGAATTGACAACATGAGAAACAACTTGTTCAAGGAATGTAGAAGGCCATTGAAGAGATGGACAAAAGAACTGTGAGGCGGAATAGGCAATTTGCCTAGCCCGTAAAGTGAAGAAGAAGAAAAGAAACAACTGGTATGAACATGTTAAAAGAATGCCTACAGATAGAATCCCCCAGCTTTTACTAAAGTACAAACCAATAGGACATAAAAGTGTTGGACGCCCATTTACTAGATGGGAAGATTCATTAAATCCCACTTGATGTGAAAAAAGGTCAAAAGACCTAATTTCATGAAGTAGAAGAAGAAAAAAACCGAACATATAAACTGTTTACTAAGGTATCTGAGACAAGCAATAGCTTATCTTTAACTGTTAGTTCGAGAAATATTGAGTCCGGCAACGCATTATCCGACACAACGGAACATTGGCCTGCTTCGTTTGTTGATGGTTTGCGAACTAATGCCGTGCCATCCCGAGTACATTCGCTTCACTTAGTCTGTAGCGTTGAGGAGTGCAGCTATTACCCTACGTAAGCTGGGTAATGGCTTCATTTGCTACTTGTTTCTGGCTATACATGGTAAGTATCTATGTCCCTGCGACTCAGCAACAGTGTTGCTATGACTGCAAGTAAACGTTCCGCTGTGTTGTATAATATTGTGCATTCTACACATTTTATATCTGATCCCGAAAATAAAATATTAAATTGTGAAAAAGTTAGGAGTTCTATTCATATTAACGAATTTTTTAAAATGATTGATCTGTCAGTTGGTATTACATGGCTCAATCATATCATATCATATTTGGTGTAACAACCCGGTTCGAGTCACAGCCTCTAAGAACTATCCTCCAGACTTGTCTATTCCTGGCGACTGTCCACCAATTTTGAATTTTAAGTCTTTGGACATCTTCCAAAACTCCATCCATTCATTTAGCTTTAGATCTTACATCGTTTCTTCTTCTAGCTGGATGATGCATCATTACTCTTTTAACCATTCTCTGGATATGTCCTCTGTCCATCTCAATACTCAGTTAAAACTGTGAAACAAAGATTTTTTTTTTTTGCATTATCACTATTCTATGGGAAAATATACTTTTTAGATTTTCTTTCTTTTCTTAAATTTGAATTCTTAATAAATTTAAAGCTTTATAAGTTTGTCATACAAGGCAACAAACACTTCAAGGAAACCCGCATAATATATGTAACAATAATTCCTAAGATGGCGAACGAGGCAGAATTGCGGTGTGAAAGTGCTCTAGAAAGTATATTAAATGTGGTGAAAATAGGAGGCCATCTGAAAAAGGAAACGAAGGACGACATTCAGCGAGCGGTAAGTATCATTAGAGATTGCTTTACATTAATGAAAGTTGCCTTGGAGAATGGAAACAAACTACAAGAACATATTCAAGGAGACGATGTAGTGGCAATTGCTGAAGACATGCGTAAGGAAGAAGACACACGTATAGCGGAACAACTAGCGACATCTGTCGGGGAAGTGGAAGAATCTGCAGACGGCGGGAAGCTCCATAGCGAGCAGACATCCCCACCTACTGGGACCCCAGCGGAACAACCATGAGAACTTCGGCGGCCCCGTCGGAAAGAAGTGCGCTTCGACCAGAAGAAGGAACGAAAGATCAAAACAATGATGATAGACACGGAGATGATAGTAAAATCCAACGCCCGGAAAAGTCAAACTTAACTCACTCACGAGTTACAGACACAGAACTAGAAAGAAAAATATACACAAAATAGGCCAGCAGATGCAAAGTATGATGCAAAACATCACAACGCAGCATCAATAATATGATAAAGGAAGAAAGGCAAGAAGGGGAAAACACAAGCTTGTAGCAGTGTCAACCGTCAGCATGCAACTCTGGCAATGGCAAGCTTTTGGCAGCCCTCAACTCGCCATTCCCTTTGACACACGTCACCAACCAGGAAAGGAGAAGGAGGGATCGATGGAGGACGTTAATAAACACAAGGAATATAATTTGAAAATGAATATAACCATGAAAACCAGGAGAGCTGGATCCCCCCCCTCCCGAAGTTCGAACAAGACACAGAGGCAATACGAGCATCACGGGGACCAGAGAGAACGGGGAGCACACACTTAGATCAGCAGACCGGACAGCGTGGCTATACATAGAGGCCGCCTCCACCAGACAACCCGAGTGGTGAGGACCTCAATAATTATATGAATGCTAACGGCATAAATGGGGCGATAGAATGTGAAAAAATTGGAGGTAATCGGCCGTAACAGGGCATTCAGAGTATGGATCCCTTTGGACTTACAAGACCAGGCAAAACAACCACAACTATGGCCGAAGGGAGTTATCGTTTGAGGCAGTATATTTTTCGGAGACAACAAAGGCAAGGTATCCGACTAATAAATAACAACCAATCATGTAACGGAAATCCAAAATCAGCAACACCAATACAGACCGCTTGGCAAACTTAAAGAATGTAATCCACGCGGTACCGTAAGGGGACCCCGTGTTCTGGATAGCACGTTATGGGAATCGGTGAAACAACAACAATAACGCGAATGACCACGTCAAAATAATGAAATGGAACGTGGAAGGAACTGCACTCCGTATTAACCGCGATGGCCCATAATTACATTTCAAGAAAATGATATACTATTTTTCTCAGAAACTTTCTGCATGGAAGACACAGAAATATCCAACTTTTATGGAATTCACTCCCCAGCCAAAACAAGGAGATACAGGTCGTCCCTCAGGGGGACTAAGCTGCTTTGTAAAATCTCATCTACAAAACCCCTCAACGGAATCATCTGTACCGAGAACACATTAACGATATCCACCAGAATAGTAAACATAATTGGTGCATACTTCGCGCCCAACTCCTGAACCCGAGAGCATCATAGATGACCTATGAGGGCTCTGGAGAACATAGATGACGACGGTAAACCAACAATTCTAATGGGAGACTCTCAACTGTCGCATAGATAAGTGGCACACAAAACCCCAAGCGGTACTAGACTTCCTCCTAGACTACAGACTGCGACTCCTAAACCGAGAACAGGAATTTACTATATATCTCCAACGGGAGGAGTACAATCGACCTGGTCTTCACAGATAGCCAAGGACA
>JASPKZ010004262.1:0-19546 GCA_030220185.1 Diploptera punctata | reverse complement strand
AGTTGATATATGACAAGAAATTCTTCTATTAAAGCAAAAAAGAAAAAAGTAAAATTCAGCCAGCCGAACTGAGGAGTATTACGGGCGTGAAAAGGTTGTACAAGAGACGAACATATTAGAATGAAGATTGAGAGGAGCTAAAAGTACAACCCCTTCTTCACAAATCGAAGATAAGGACCATTGGATGGATCATCTCAAAGATGACAGTGATGGATACCAAAGATGGCACTGATCTACCCTGTCGGACAAGTATCGGTGGAAACCAAGAAGCTTTGGGTGACAATATGAGATCGGACAGGCAAAGACCTATACTGAAGGATATGATATGTTATGAAATTATTTATACGATGATTAAGTTTGCTGATATCAACCTAAATAGAATCTTTCTTCTTATCAAAAAATTACTAACAAACCCATTTTAATCTTCGCAAAGTGCTTATTTATTGTCTGTCAGGGTATTAAAGAAACTTCATTTTTTTTTAAATATTGAATTTGAACAAAAGACACCTTCCTTTAATTTTATTCTCACTGTTCAAAGACTATCTGAATAACTAATGGTATTACTAATTTTTGATAAAAAATAATCTTCTAATATATTGATATTATTTCGGACTATGAAACCACTGGATAAAAATGTGTATAATAACAGTTAAGTATAATAACTGCAATGGACAGGGCATGTGACACGGAAGAGGGTATGGAAACTTTATGTAAGTAAACCAGAAGTAAAACGCTCAATTGGTAGACCAATAATAAGATGGGGGAGAATAATACTGAATATGATTTGGGGAAGTAGATTGTCAAGAGATGATTGTAAAACATTAGATGTTGAGAGGATGTATGGAGAGATTATATCCGCAAGGCCATGAACCTACGGGTTCGATAGTGTCAGTGAGTTAGTTGTGATACTACCAGGGCTATTTCTACTATTACATAATCGATTACGCTACTTCCATTTTTATTAATAAATGTCAGTTCTCCATTTTTATCTTCCCCATATTTACCATTCAGAATTTCAAGTTCAAATGCATCGCAAAAAGCTAACAATTGGTTCCTTCTGAATTTAAAATCTTATCTTTGCTTCTCCTACCCTCACCTCGTGTTTCATTATCATCCGATTTAATAGTGATATTTTCCTCCCCAATCCTACAGTTAAAGTCCCCTAAAATTATTAATCCCGCTTCCGGAAACCTATCTTTATTCTGCCAACGAGTCAGACAATTCAACGAAAAAATTTGGATTGGCATACCTAGAATTTAGTGGTTGGCGGTAAATAGACAGCAGACACATTTCTGCTCTTTCTGTATGGTAATATATACAAATTGCCGTCTTCTTTTAAAGTAATATTTACCTTTTTAATATATGGGTCTAAGTTAGCTTTATATAAAATGGCAACACCGCCTGGATATCTACCTCTCTTTCCTCTCTTTTGATTACCCTTAAAATAACCTTTCATATTACATAGATTTACGCATTCATTAGCCTTTTAACCATGTTTCTCCTAGAGCTAATATATCAAAAGTCTCAATAAACTCTACACATCTGTCCATTGAAAGTTTTTGTTTTAACCCTTCGATATTCCATGAACCGACTGTCAACAAACTCTATTGTGTTCCCTTGTCATTAGTCCTTACCTGTATTTTTCGAACTTCCCCCTCTCAATAGTTCCTTTTCTGCGGGTTAGATTCAGAAGTCTTAGTGATTTTCTTGTTGGAGTTCTTGTGTCCGCCGGTCGTTCACCCTCTTAGAGGTGGGGTATGCTGTTTGCGTTCGGCCGTTTTTTGCTGTATGTGTTATTGGATTCCTGGGAGTTATTATCGTAGTGGTCCCTCTCTCTTTCTCTCGTGTAGAATTTTCTCCCTCCTCTGCTGTAAGGAGACCACCTGCTGTTGAAGCGTCCCCTGTATGTTTTGGGGACTCGCTGTCAATGACCTCTTCAAATTCATTTTCAGAGTTGTCCATATTTTGTAGTTTTTCCCTGCTCCAGATTCGTCCATTTATAATCAATTTATTAAATTGCATGATGCATGGCAGCCCTGCCTCCTCGCCTCGAGCATGTGTCGCTTAAGAAAGTCCCTTTCGCGGCGCACCTTCTCACTAAAGTCTTCGGCAATATTGATACCGGTCCCTTTAAGATATTTACTGTCTCTAAGGATCCAACATTTTATTTTGTAGTGTGATAAATTGCATACAATCGGTCTCTTTCCACTATTCCAACGACCTACTCTGTGCGCTCTATCAATATCACTGTCCACCAAATCAATCCCGATTTGCGCCACTACTCTTTTAACTATATGTTCAGTTTCCTCCCAGCTCTCTCTGTCTTCTTCATGCACACCATATATCACAATATTATTACAGCGACTCTGGTTTTCGAGATAGTCTAATTTAGATTCCAGCCATTTCAATCTGTCCTCCATCCGATGCATGTTCGTCTCAATATCACGAATTTTTTCACCCACGTTGCACTTTTCAAACCCCTCTTTCACTTCAGTTGACAATGTTTCAATCAGCTTTCTAACTTCTTCCATAATGCTTTGTCCCCTGCACACTTCAACCACTCTAACAAAAACACGTCCGCTCTTCTCGACGGCTAGCAAACTTTATGTAATTGTAATGTTAATGTTTTTAGTGTATAATGCTATTGTGTTATTATTTAATGGTAATATTTTTATTGTGTTTTCTTTATGTAATTGTAATGTTATTGCTGCTTTTGTTTATTTTTTTACACTAGTACCAATTATTACTTTATTGTAACGGACTGTCAACAGCACGTACGGCTTACTGCCCGTGCGACCCATATTTGTAAATAATATTGTAAATATCTTACTTTTTGTCTAATAAAGTCCTACTACTACTACTACTATTACAACAATAATAGGCTTAATAATATTTGACTATTTAATTCATGCCCCAAATGGTAGTCAATGACCTATCACATTTGAATGAATTTTGTTTTACAACCAATGACAGTCATGTTTCACCTCACTCTTTATCGATTTCTCTTTATCAGCTCCTACTTTTGTGATAAAGAAAGCTCATCCATTTAATATTCTGAACAGCTCAGAGCATTATTTTTCTCCAACAAATACATTGAATGTAGCAAATAATGAACATATTCCTTAATTTTATTGAGTTGTTTACTAACAAAATAAATTAATAACCTATAATATTGATTATAATGAACAGTTTGATGTGTTTCATTATTTCTCCACTAGGGTGCATTTCTTATAATATTGCGATCCTATTTGGCAATAAATAATATAATCAGGTTGCAGTGAATATACATAACCTCACATTTCTGATTTGTTTTCAAACATCGCCATTTACATTAAATATATAAATCTTTTAAAAGACCGGTAACTATATTTAAATAATGAACTTTTGAGTAAACAGTTTAATTTTATTCGTTAAATAGTTCTAAAAAATGCCACTCTTGATTTCCAAATCATCTAGATAGTATGCAATTATGGCATTACTTATGACTATTTAACTCATTGTCTGAAATTGTAGTCAATGACCAATCACGTTGCAATGAATTTTGCTTTACATCCAATCACAGTCGTGTTTCACCTCGATATTTATATACTTGTGTTTAACATATTAAAGAAAGCTCCTCCTTTTTAATATTCTGAACAGGTCAGAGCATTAATCTGCAGTGACCGACTCTTGAACTTGAATATAGCAAATAATGTCCAGAGTCCTTCGACCTACACATTTGATAATTGTGTGTTCAATAATTGTGTTTGAATACTGATTTTATTGACTTGTTTTCGAAAATATGAATTAACAACCTGTAATGTTGGTTATAACATACAGTTTAATGTTCATTTTTTCTCTATTAGGGTGTATTCTTACAATATTGCGATCCGATTTGGCAATAAATAGTATGATAAAGTTGCAGTGACGAACAAATGAATTAAACCAAACATTTCGCACTTGTTTACAAACATCGCCGTTTACATTAAATATATATATATATATATATATATATATATATATATATATATATATATATTAAAATACCTATATTTAAATAATAATTTGTGAGTCAACAACTTAATTTTATTCATTAAATAGTCCTAACAAATGCCTCTCTTGCTTTTAAAATCCTTTAGATAATTTGGAAATCACTAGTGTCATTACTTATAATAACTGATAATAACTAATACTGTAGTTTTATTTATTCTTGTCTTCACAAAATGCAGCGGAAAATTACGATTATTAACAGAAATTGATTGGTAGTGATTTGTAAGAACTAAACCAATCAAGGCAGAGTTGCCTCAGACATGTAATACCTTTAGGAGTAAGTTTATGTCTACAGTATCAAAGACTTTGCTGTAGTCGAGTAAAACTGTTGTCACTTTTGTCCACAGAACATTTAGTGTTCTCTATAACGTGCAGAAGTGCGGTGTGTGTGTGATGTTTCGTTCCAAAGCCAGACTTACGTTCATCAAGAAAGTTACATAGACTGTTAGATGTGAGTATATTATATAATCCAGTTCTTTAAACAAACAGGGAAAATATTCTGATTGATTTTAAATTATTGAAAATTTGTTTGATTTTACTATTGAAAAAAAATAAAAATTGGTATTTGATTGTTATTTGTTACCAAGTTGTTACAAGGACGGAGAAAAGTCTTAACACTTAATGTCATATCACTGATACAATTACGCGTTATTTGCTAACACGCTCTGAATAGTAATAAACTACACAATACTTGTTTCCTCTCACGCTATGTTATGTTTAGTATTATGTTGATCTGTATTCACAAGTAATTAGAATTTACCACCCAAGGAAGCTAAATTATTATCTACTTACCTCCCTACTTAGTTCGATACAATGATGGACTGGAAATACGTACAATTTTTAAAACTCATTTATTAGAATCACTTGTACGCAAATTAATATATTTTGTTTGTATCTATTTTATATGTGATATCTGTTTCATAGCAACAAACAACACTATGTCAAATAAACCAATATGTAATTATTATATACTGTCACGCAGCCGGCCTGGGTTCGATCCCCGGTCGGGACTGTTTTTCTGGGTGAGGTATTTATCGGGGATTTTCCTCACCTGTAAGACAAATGTCAGGAAAACTTTAAGGCCCGAACGGTCCCCGAAATCATATAGTCATCGCGATCATCATCATCATTCATATTCATCTTAGGATTAGGGGCTCTCCTGGCGCACCACTATAATCACCACCCATCATATCATCGGGGAAAGTTAACCCCCCTTCCAGGTGCCCCAAACTCATAAGTGGGTTACAATTACGCCATACCAGGAGAGAACATCAGCAATGTCGAAAGACAATCTGGGGCATTTGAAAAAATAATTATATACAATCTCGTGGTGTTCATATGGATAGTCCATAGCAGTGGCCTCGAGGTAGCGAGTTACCTTGTCACGCAGCGGGTCCGGGAACGATTCCAGGTCGGGACAGGCTCTTGGGTGAGATTTTTTCGGGTCGTTCTTCACCTGTAAGACATATTTTAGGAAGCTTAGGGTCCAACGGTCCCGGAAAATCATTATGCCATCATCATCATCCTTATAATTTCATCTCCCTTCTCCGCTGTGGAAAGCAACGAATGCTCCCACATCTATAATTCCCTAGTAAAGCTGCTAACATGGCATGCAAATGCTGTGATTACGGTGAAAGACCTGCCCTTGGACAGAATTACTATAATATATCCATCCATCCATCCATAGTAATTCTGCCCGAAGGCAGCTCCTTCACTGCAATCAAAGCATTTTCATGTTATTTTTGCAGATTTACTAGGGAATTGTAGGTGTGGTAGCCTCCCGTTGCTTTCCACACCGGTGAAGAATGATGATAATGATGATAATGATAAGGACGATGATGATGGCCATATGATTTAGGAGACCGTTTGTTTTACAGGCGAGGAAAAACCCCGATAAAAACCTCACCCAGAAAAACTGCCCCGACCGGGGATCAAAACCGGGCCCGCTGTATGACAAGGCAGCACGCTACCTCGAGACCACAGTTGTGGGCTATAGTATATATATATATATATATATATATATATTTATATAATGCGGTGGACTAGTGGTTATGCTCCTTGCCTCTGGTCCCGAGGGTCGCGGGTTCAAACCCGGCCGGGGTCGATGGATTTTTGAGGACGGAAAATCCAAGGAGCGAGTCCTTCGGGAGGGATTTTAAGCCGTAGGTCCCGAGTCTGAAGATTTTCAGGCTCGTAAAAGATCCTTAAGCCTGAATTAAAAGGCGTCAAAGCAAAAATTTACCGACTTTTCACATCCTAGTACTACCTTGGTTTCCTAGATGTCAGTATGAGGCCAAACGCTGACCACGGACCATTCAAATGACATCTATACGAAAACAAGTGTAACTAAATTAGTATGGTTCAAATTCTTCCCTATAGGGGGAGAGCGCCTAAATCTCTGTTAAGGGAAACATGAGCTTACAAGAAGAACAATATAATCCAAAACACACAAAAAAAAATAAAATAGTGAACGGGTTCCAACAGCAAAGCTATCTTTCCAAGACTTAATAATGATAACTTCGTTATTGAAACGCGTTGATTATTCTTAACTTTTTGTTTGGTGTTTGGAATTATAATATATCATCCGGTATCATGGCAGCTGCCACCGTCTTTCGGAAACCAAAAGTCATTCCTCTCTGTCCATCCATTAATCTTCCTCCAATCCCCTGATATTCATAGCTACTTGTGCCCCTTCTATCCAAGTTTTTTACGCTCTTCCTCTCTTCCTCATTTCTATTGGGATCCATTCCATAAACATTTAGGAAATCTTAGCTCTCGCATTCTTTTTACATGGCCATAGCACTGTAATCGTTTCTTTTCTATAATGCCTATGAGGTCCGGCTCCTCTTGTTCACCCATAATACGAGTATATACATATATACTGTATATATCTACCAACTATGACAAATAGACTGTGAATGGGTAAGTCGATACATTAATCTATATGAATCATTATAACATTAAAATAATATATATACATGCGGCGAGTGATTAGTTGTTATCTATTATGTGTTAAAATCATTAGGTGTAGGAGTTCAACTCAAACGAAAATTTAAAAACCGCTCTAGCGGTCACATTTTTCGATGTTTCACAACCAAACACAGAATATCCTATTAAAATAAACCAAGGTAGGTATTTTCAAGAAATGAGCGTCCAGCAGATCGGCCAAGAATTAGAAGGGAGAGTAACATTAACCATGATTTGTGGGAAGTATATTATACAGGGGACGATTAGGAAACATCTCAGGATAGGGATGTAGCCTATATGTCCGCGCGGCCATGAACCTTGCAATTCGACAGGGCCAGTGAGTTAGTTAGTTATATACGGATAACCTAAAATCCAGGAAGAAATTTTAATCCATCAATTGTTAAGTTGTGTACAATGATTTGTAAACGTTTTCCGTGACTGAGTGACCATTGCATACACTTAACAGTAATAGAGCACATTTAAGGTATCTGTAACATTAAAATACAGTTAATATTGTTACAGTAGCGGCTAAAAGGTCAAAATATGGTTTAACAAAAGAGTTTGTTAAATAAAACAAATTAATACGATCAAATAGTTCAACAACAAATTCATAAAAAATTGCTTGTTTTTACAGGTTTGGAAAATGACGAGTTCCACCACTGATTTTAGATTAAAATAGAAAATATTTGAAATATTCTCTTATAGAATCAGAACATTTTATCTCTAAAGATGTGTTAGATTCCGTCGACAAAACTATTCCTGCGACAATTTCTTAAAGTTCACCTCGGTATGACATTTTCACGGAACCGCTCAATATCAAGCTTTTACTTGGATTCTTTGTATTGTTATTAATCCCTAGATGTGAACCGCATGGCTTAAATAACTAAAATACCCTCCATTAACGTCATCATTTCGTTTCTACCCTATATGATATAACAATGATTGATTTGTTCACTCTAAGATGTTCCAAAGCCAGACTTACGTTCATTATAGAGAATATTAAACGTTCCAAAAGAATGCAAGTTAACAAAAATCCACCCAATACATAAGAAAGGTAGCAGACATGAATATAACAGTAATTATCATAAGTAACGTCACGAGTGATTTCCAACTTATCTAGAGGATTTGGAGATGAAAAGTGGCGTTTGTTAGGACTATTTAACGAATAAAATTAAGATGTTTACTGACACATCATCATTTAAATATAGTTACTTTAAAATATTTATATATGTAATGTAAGCGGCGATGTTTGAAAACAAATGAGAAACGTTTGTTATGTTTCATTTGTTCATCCACTGCAACCAGATAATACTATTTATTGCCAAATAGGATCGCAATAATGTAAGAATATACCCTAGTGGTGAAAAAATGAAACACACAAAACTGTATATTACATCCAATATTATAGGTTATTAATAGTATTTCCTGACGCCCTATGATGTGAATAGGCCTATGTCAATTATATTTTTCAGGAATGTAAGTACCTGGGAAATAACACATTTAAGAAAGTGCAAACAGTGGTTTCTTTTTATTGTGGTATAATCAATTGCTACCTTTTTTCTATTATATCCCGCAAGCGGTACTTGCACTACATCCGTATACAATCTGGGAGCCACATCCAGTCTATGATTCTTACATCCTTATAGCCTATATAAATTGCTATATTCAACATATATCTTAGAGAGTCAATCACTGCAAAATAATTATCTGACCTGTTCAGAATGTTAAAAAGGAGATTTATTTAATATGATAAACTTAAGTTGATAAATATCGAGGTGAACACGACTGTGATAGGTTGTAACACAAAAATTCATTGAAACGTGATTGGTCATGAACACCCATTTGGGACATGAGTTAAATAGTCGAGGAAAAGCCTTTTAAATACATGTTTTAATAATATCTATGCCTCCATCTTAAAACGTTGTCTTAATATTAGTATTGAAATGTGCTATCAGAAACTCAAAACGGTTTTAGAAAAGGAAGATCTTTTCCAGACTGTATATGTTTTATAACATAGTTAATAGAGAAACGTAGAATGTATAACTTACTAAGATGTATGACAGTTTTTTATTTTTAGAAGGACTTTGATAGGGTGAATAGAAAAAGCTTTTGTAATATAATGATAGACAGAGGCATTCTTAAATTTAGTTAGAATCATTGAAAGTTTATTTGTAGATAATGAAAAATTAATTAGGATGAGTAAAAAAAAAGAAACAATAAAACAGCGACAATAAACTGTGGAGTGAAACAGGGATTCCCATTTCACCATCGTTTTTAATGTGTATATTAACGATGTCATACAGTATAGGCAAACTTTTTTAACTCAACATTTTAAAATTCAGGATATTTTATTATATATGTCCACTCTACTTTTTGCAAGCGATCAGGATCTGTAGCATATGAAACAGAAGATCGCTTACAACGGGAAATTTACAAATTTAGTAAAATATGTGAAACATGCACTTGAAAGTACCCATTCCAAAACCAAAAGTTCTATTCTAGGGTATGGACCAATAAGAGTAAAAATCCCATTAGAAAATAAAATAATAGAAAAGGTGAATCATTTTAATGATCTGATATAAAATGTGCGGTCAGAAAAAGTGAAGACATTACAAACAAAATAAATATACTTGGGTATCTGTGTGGTACAATAAAACTGAGTATCAAGGGAACTAGAAAAGAGACACTTTTAAAATGTTATAAAACAATAGCGGTTCCAAACTATAATATGGGTTGAACACTGGGTCTGAACCAAAAACAAGGAACGAAGAACAAAAAGTTCAGAAATTAGGTTATTGGGGTTGTGTCTGGCTATACAATATGAACAGTCATTAGACAGGATTGCACACTATAAAGAGGAGTGGATGGGCTCACCAATAGAATGGATAGCAACAGAATCCCAAAACAAATTGAGGGGCTCAGTGGAATAAGGGCCCATCCCAACCAATGGTTGATTTTTAGTTATTTGTAGATTATGTATCCTATGGCCATCTTCTGTTAAACTTTAGAAGCTCATAATTCTAACTTTGCTCAAAAAAGGGTAAATGAGACTTTATGTCTAAGAAAAATTTCTAACTTCTTCACGTGCTCGGGAAATAAAGGCCCATCCCAACTGCTGACATGTGACCGTATATTGTCCGCTACTCTGTAGTCCGCTGCATTGCCGGCAAATATCAGTAAATGCAGAATGGCTGATCCGGCAGGTACATGATTGATTGTGGTTGGTTTGAAGAAATTGAACATACATTTCTTGTACCAGGTCACACTTTCCTTCCCTGTGATGCTGACTTTGGTGTGATTGACAAAGTTAAAAGAAAAACACAACGTGGTTTATACACCTGAACAGTGGGCTCACCTCATAAGAAAGAGTCGAACAAAGAAACCATTCACAATAATTGAGATAAATGCAGAATATTTTAAATATTTGGATAACTTAAATGTTCACAAAGAGAAATGTGACGCTGGACAAGCATAAGGTAGACATCAGAAAAGCATCTCAGTTTCGTTTTGTGGAAAACATACATATAATGTACGTAAAATCCAGTTTCAGTGACTTGGCTTTAGAGGAAGTAACAAGCCTTTAAAAAAGGGAAAGGAAAGTGTCCTATATTACGAGATGTAATATTGACAACAAAATCTCCTAATGATAGGATGATAAAGAACACATCATGACTCTCATGACATTTGTACCACCTGTACACCAGACATTTTAACAGTAGCCTTAAATCAGATGATGATGATGATGATGATATAAATGCTGCAAACGTAAAATACGTAGATTAATACAATATTCAAGTTAAAAAGTGATATTTAATTTGTTAATTTATGTTGTATTTTTTATATTCTCAATTTTCTTTTTCTTTGATTAGACATATGAAACAACATAGTGATCTATACATTTGCAGGCAGAAAGCTTATTTTATGTACAAGACATGTACCAAATATTATCAATGTGTGCTCTATATATTTTACTCAATGTAGAATTTAATAAAATGCATTTTTTCTCCAAACTTAGTGCAGTTGGGATGGGCCCTTATTCCACTGACCCCCTCAATTGTTCACTATGGACCAATAGTACAAAGAAATATAGGAAAACCAGGTAAAAATGGGCAGACCAATTCTAACATGAGATCGAAACAGATTTGAGGAAGTGGTTGAATTCTAATACCTAGGAACAATAATCACAAACAGGAATGAGATGCATAAAGAAATTAAACATAGGTTCATTTCTGGAAATGCGTGCTATTATGCATTACAGAGAATCTTGTTGTCCCAACTCCTTTCATAAAACGTTAAACTGAAAATATATAAAGCAATTATTCTACCAGATATAGTATATGGATGCGAAATATGGACTCTTACTTTAAGGGAGGAAATGAGATTACGAGTATTTGAGAATAAAGTTCTCAGGAAAAATGTTGGATCAAAGAGAGATGAAGACACAAGTGAATGGAGAAGACTACTTACAGTGAACTACATGGTCTTTATAGGAAGCCAGATATTATGAGAACAGTTAAGTCTCATAGACTGCGATGGGTAGGACATGTGGCACGAATGGGGAATGAAAGACGTGCATGGAAGCTTCTTGTAGGAAAACCAGAGGGAAAACACCCAGTTGGTAGATCAAGAATGAGATGGCAGAATAACATTAACTATCGTTTGAGGAAAGTCGATTATACAGGGGATGATTGGAAAACATTAGTTTAGGGTAGGGATTTATGGAGAGTTTATATCCGCGCGGTCATGAACCTACGGGTTCGATAGTGTTAGTTAGTTAGTTAGTTGTATCGAAACAGACTTTAAGGTATAATCCTTGATACTGATGAAGATAATCTTTACTTTATGGAATAAATGAGATGAAATCTGCTCTGCGGTTATATGTAGTCTTGAAAAGGGGCTAAAACACTACATTCTGTCCTTATTAGACGGAGAGGCTCGGAGTCATGAGGACGTACATGAGTGTATTGCTATTACATCAGCATAACCACATATTTTAAACACCTGTGGTTAGCTAAGGGCCGGTTGTACGAACTTCATGTTAAATCATCAGGTAGCTGTCTGACGCTTAAGGCTACCAGGAGTATAGAGCCAATATGCGTTGTACCAGCTACTTTTAACAGGTAGTTGGTTACGCCGAGTGTAACTCATTATATCAGTTATGTTGGTAATACATTCCAATTTCCCTCCTTACTATGTTGGCTGAATTGTGTATCCGCGCGTCATTTTTCTTATGTTTTCTTATTTCGCATTGTAAAAATTCGTCTGCTTTCATTATTTATTCATACTGCATCAATGTTTTAAATTCTGATGTCATTAATTTTTATATTATATTTTCGTTTATTTTCAATATTGTAAATGAGTGTAGATGTACGTAGTTTGAAATAAATTGGATCAGCTTCCATTTTCGTGTTATTCATTTTAATATTATTTTTATATTCTTTCAAGTTTGTTTAATATTATAACAATTAGACCTACACGTAGTTTTGTGACGTATGTACGGTATAATCCACGTACACACACAAACTTTTAAAAATAAATGTGATGCTGTTTAATTATATTAAATTCAAACTTCCTCATATTTGTTATAAACAGGTAGGCCTACAGCAGACCCCCTATTATAATCCCAAGATTTGTTTTTGATTAACTGAATTTTTAATTTAAAGATAGTCATTAGATGACTGAGGGCAAGTAAATGGTCTTCTGTTATATGTAATCATATTTGGTTATTTTGATATTTTTTTCTATGTAATCTATGTCTATTTTCTTGGAAATTGACCAATTATAAGAATCTAATTTTTTTTACCTGTAGGCACATTAACAAATAAAACTGTATAAAAATACCTCAGTATGAATTACTATCAATTTTAAGTTAGTAATGATTTTTCTTGTAATATTGCATTTTTTCCAACATGAAGTCTCTTTATCAAGTTTTTGTCCTTTCTGTGTTCAGATCTCTTTACTGTATTATAATATAGTGAAATTTCTGCACACAACTACTCTTTGAAATCAATCACAATTACTTGGAAAGGAATATTATTCCTATGACTCTATATTCTGATCCTCTGTAAGATGACTCTCTCTCTCTTCCCAACTAACGCCGATGCTTTTGATAAGTTTATAAATGTCTTACTGCCTGTAATTGCTCATATTATGTAATAAACCTAATGAAGGCTGTATTCTTGTCACTGTGTGCCAGAGGGGTAGAACAGTAGTTATTTAAATCCTGTATCCCATTGAAATCTAATAATAGCCTACAACAACCACAAATAAAAATATTAACATGTTTTCCTATTTAGGCCTAACTGTGTAAGACATTTGTTTTCTAAATTCAAAATCTTTCTATGATATCTATTGATATGAGTTTAGTCTTAAATTTGTACATATTTAAAGGATAGTTAAATTAGTAACAGCAACCTCTGCTCTAACATCTCACCTCAACACAGTAGTATTAATAATGTACTTTCAATTAATTATATTCACATGTTGATATTTTCTTAACTCCGCCATGGCCGGTCCCAAGCCCGGAGGAGAAAGTAGGAGGGGGAGGAGTAACAACCTCGTTAAAAAACCAGGGTTCAGTTGGCTCCGACTGATAGTACTCTGTAAGGGTCCCTAGCCAGGGTTACGGTGAAGACCTCAACGGCAGAGTCGGCGCAGAAGGAGTCCTTCATCACGGCGGATCTGGCGGAAGAGGCAACCCTATCTCTAAGGGAAATAGAGAAACGCTGCTTTGCGGTGAAGAGGGATCTTCAAAGGCTATGGGAGGAAAACCCAGACAGAAATTTTCCTGGTCCTCCAGGTTGGGGGTTTATGCTGTGGGCCAGCTCCCCACACATTAGAAAAAAAACAAAATGCTAAAAGACCAAATCAATCAAAGCCGGACAGAAAAAAGTATGAAAGACAAAAGCAACGAAAACGGACATTGAATCTAGGCACGTGGAATGTACGAGGAATTAGAATTACAAAATTAATGAAGTAGCAGGAGAATTATTCCAGAACAATATAGATATTGCAGCAGTGACGGAAACAAAAAAGAAAGGATCGGGAAATTCATATTTAGGAAACTACATACATTTTTGGTCAGGTGTAAATAAATCCAAAAGAGCTAAAGCAGGAGTATCAATGTACAGTAAAAACATAACAGAATATGAACATATTAATGAAAGATGCCTAAAGATTAAAATGAAGCTTATGGGAAGAACAATGGTGTTCTTAGCAGTCTACGCACCAACAGATGATGCTGCACAGAGTCAGAAAGAAAAGTACTAATCAGTATTAGTGGAACAAATAGAGAAAATACGAAGTAATGAAGAATTAATACTAATGGGAGACTTAAATGGGAAAGTGGGTAGAAGAAACAATGATGAAGCAGTAGGAAAATATGGGGAACAAGAAGTCAACAATAATGGAAATAGAATCATAGAGATGTGCAAACAACGTAAATTAAAGATAGTAAACACATTTTTCGACCATAAGGATATTCATAAATTTACTTGGGAACGACCTAGTCTCAATCAGAAATCAATAATAGACTACATAATTGTAAAGCAAAATACTTCCTTATTTATTAAGGACTCAAGGGTTAAAAGAGGAACAAATTGTGGTTCTGACCACTATCTACCCACAGCACAGATCATCCCCAAATTCCTTACAGGGAAAAAAGTGCATGATGAAGCAAGGGAATCAACAATGCAACTGAAGCAGGAAGAAAAAATTAAACTGTATTTATTTAATCAGGATAGTATCAAAAACCTATATAAAGAAAGACTGAGGATTACAAGGAAGACATAGAAGAAGAATATAATCAATAAAAGAAAATAATACATTCGGCAGCAAAAGAAGCATTAGGCACAATAAATAAAAAACAAAATACACAAGATTGGTGGAATGATGATATTGAAGAATTAACCAAAAAGAAGAAAAAATGCTACTTAGAATGGTTGGCAAATAAAACAACAGAAAATTGGATAGAATACAAGAGAACAAACGCCAAAGTTAAAAGGAAAGTGATAGAAGAAAGAAACAAATTATGGAAAATCAAATGCCAAGAAATAGAAAGTTATATAGGAGGATCACAATTATCAGAAGTATGGAGATTTCTAAAAACACTGAAAACCAACCAAGGATCCAGCAAGATAAATTTGTTAGTAATCAGACGCAGAAAAACATTACAAAGCTTTACTGTCAGAAACTAGAAATGAGTTTATGGAAACAACAGAAAATCCAACTATAGAAATGAACGCCCTGGAATTTGATACAATAGATATAGAATTAGAAATTCAAACCCTAAAGAATAAAAAGGCACCAGGGCCGGGAAACATACCCAATGAGTTAATTAAATATGGCCCAAAAAATTTAATAGGTAGATTGAGGGACTTGTTTAATAAGTGCATTGCAATACAGAAGATTCCTGATGAATGGAAAATAAGCTACATTGTACCAATATACAAGAAGGGCGATAGAAGAGACGCAAAAAACTACAGAGGACTAAGTATAAATAACACATTATATAGAATATTTACGAAGTTATTAAAAACAAAGTTACAAAAAGATATTTAAGACAAATTAGGTGAAGATCAAAATGGATTCAGACCAGGAAGGTCATGTGTTGACAATATATTTGCAATACAACAGTTAATTGAAAAACGGACTGCAGTTGGAGAAGAAACCCATTTGACAATGATAGATTTAGAGAAAGCTTATGACTCAATTCCGAGGAACAACTTATGGGAAGTATTGGAGAAATACAATATTGACAGAAACCTAATAGAAATTATTAAACAAATCTATAAAGATAACTCCGCTTATGTTAAAATGGGAAATATAATGTCTAATCCTATAAAAGCCTCAAAGGGATTGAAACAAGGGTGCAGTCTATCACCAATTTTATTTAATATTTATGTAGAATTTATATTAACGAAATGGAAACAAAGCTGCAAAGGTATGGGGATCCCAATAGGCAACAGATTTTTGCTGATATTACAATTTGCCGATGATCAACTGGTTTTAGCGCAAGACAAATTTGATATGGAGTTCATGATAAAAAGGTTGAAAAACACATATGAATCATGGGGTCTCACAGTAAATTTACATAAAAAAGAATATCTGGCAATAAATAGCAATGAAAGAGAAAATTTAATATTGGAAGAAGGAATTCAAATAAAGAAAGTGAAACAAACTAAATATTTGGGAATGATTATGGATAACATCGAAGGGATAGGCAAAGAGAACATAAAACATAGAATTGAATTGAGTAACAAAATAATATCATCATTAAATTCCATATGGTGGGATAAGCATATTTGGAAAGACACAAAAAATATATTGGTAAAACATTGGTGGAATCTGTTGCAATGTACGGAAGTGAGGTATGGACAATCAATAAGTACTACAAGAATAGACTAATAGCTCTAGAAATGGATTATTTACGAAGAAGTGCCAGAAAGTCTAAATTAGAACGTGTCACAAATAAGGAAATTAGAAACATAATGGAAGTAGAAGAAAGCATAATTGAAAGAATTAAGGAGAAGGAATTAAAGTGGTTAGGAAATAGTTGAATGCAGGCTTTCACGGCCGGTAATCGTAATGTTGAGTGATTCCGGGTTATGTGGCCGTGGTCCATAGTTGGTGTTGATACCAGACGTTTCGCCCTCAACTGCGGAGGGCATCTTCAGTGGCGAGTGCTTCTATGCGTGTTTCCTGGTCGGAAGATCTACTTAGAATGAACGCTGTGGACGTAGAGGACGTTGTATTAGTGGGGGGTGCAGGGTGAGTGGGCGTGGCTCTTGCTGATTGGCTAATAGTCGTCTCCTTGTTGTCACTGGTGTTAATGCATTTATTTTCTAGTGTATGAAACCAGGCCTTAGACAGTTTGATACCTTCTTCTTTTCTGTTAATATTTCCCTTATGCTTGTGTATTTCTATAGCCTCTCGGTATAATCTAGGGAAATAGTAGGAAGTTGTGGCTAAAACTTGTGTATCGTCGAATAGAATCTGGTGTCCATTCGTAATGGCATGTTCTGCTACAGCTGATTTATCCATTTCTCCTTGTCTGCAGTTTCTTTTATGTTCTGATAAACGGGTGGCTATACTTCTTTTCGTGGTCCCTATATATGATTTACCACACGAACAAGGAAGTCGATATACGCCGCAAGTGGAGAGAGGTGGCCGAGGATCCTTAGCTGAGCGAAGGCAGTCTTCTATTTTTCTTGTAGGTCTGTAAACTGTTTTTATGTTGTATTTTCGTAGGAGTTTTCCGATACGATCTGTGACTCTTTGTACATATGGTAAGTAGGCTATGCTGGTTGAGGGTGTGTTATCCATTCTGACGTGCTGTCTTCGTGGATGTATGGTTTGTCTTATTTCCTTGGATGTGTAGCCATTTTTCTGGAAACAATTGAACAGATGGTGTTGTTCTTGTTTAAGGTGTTGTGGTTGGCATAACTTAGTCGCTCTGTCGAACCGTGTCTTAATGACACCTCGCTTTTGTCTTGGGTGGTGGTTAGAGTCTTTCTGCAGATATCGGTCTGTGTGTGTAGGTTTTCTGTAAACTGTTTGTTGAATTTCCCCATTGCCAGTCCTTATTATTTGAACATCCAGGAAAGGAAGTCTTCCATTATCTTCTTTTTCCATTGTGAACTGTATTTTGTTGTGTCTGCTGTTAAGGTGTTGAAGGAAACGTTCCAATTCTTCACTGCCATGTCTCCATACTACGAATGTGTCATCAACATAGCGAAACCAATGTTCTGGAGACTTGGGAGCTGTTTTTAGTGCTTCTTCTTCGAATTTCTCCATGAAAAAATTCGCTACTACTGGGCTTAGAGGACTGCCCATGGCTACTCCGTCGGTCTGTTCATAGTAGCTGTTGTTCCATTGGAAGTAAGTAGTAGTTAGTACATGCCTGAATAAATTGGATATTTCTTCTGTGAAAATCTGTCTAATGTAGTCCATGGTCTCATTTACCGGCACCATGGTGAAAAGGGAAACCACATCGAAGCTAACCAGTATATCTTGAGATGTTACGTTTATATTCCGTAGTCTCTCAATGAAATGTGTCGAGTCTCTGATGTAGCTGTCCGTTTTTTCCAAGGAGTGGTTTCAGAAGTCCTGTAAGATGCTTTGCCAGTAAGTAGGTCGGGGAACCGATGGCACTGACAATTGGCCGGAGTGGAATGTTGTTTTTGTGTATTTTTGGAAGACCATAGAGTCTTGGAGGTTGAGCTTCGGATACGCGTAATTTCTTCTTAATTTCTTCTGGCAAGGACGATTGCTTGATAAGATTGTTGGTTTTTCGAAGAATGCCGGATGTAGGGTCTCGCTTGATAGGTTTGTATGTTTTCTGGTGTCAGAATCTCTATTATTTTCTCTTTGTATTCGTGTGTATTCATAACAACTGTAGAGTTTCCTTTATCGGCTGGTAAAATGGTGATATTATTATCATTATTTAAAGTTTTTAGCGCTAGTCTCTCCTTCTTGGTTAAATTGCTTTTCGGTGGTTGGGCGCGACGGAGTATTCTTGCAGCTTCATACGAATTTCGTCAGTTGTTTGCAAGGGGAGATTCTTGATGCTTGCCTCGATGTTAGAGATAATATCCTCTACAGGTATTGATGTGGGTGTGATGGCGTAGTTGCCTCCTTTTGATAGTACAGATGTTTCTTCAGTTGACAGCGAGCGTGATGACAGGTTTGTTACGGTATGTTGTAGACCGACTGATTGCTGTAAGGGTCGCGATTGCATTTTTAGAAGTCGAATTTCTTCATCTGCGTTCTAGTAGACTTTAACATGGTTGCTTTCACTTGAGTTGTATGTAATGCTGTCGATCTTGTTCCAATAATGGTAAGGAATGCTGTTACGGATTGTTATGTGAAGTGTAAAGAGTTCTGCTCGTTGGTTGCTAACCTCCTTCCGTGTTTGTTGGATGCGTTCTCTGAGTAGAGCACGTTCAGTACGGTCGTATATGCGAGGGCTTTTTTAGATCTAAAAGTCCTCCGTTGTTGTAGGAATTGGGTATATATCCAGCGTCTCTGCACGTAGTAAAAAGTATAAGATGATAGTAATTGCAGATTTCTTCTTCCGGAGGTCGCCAGGTGTCTAAACGTAATAACTCATCCCCCGTAGAGGCGTTTAATAGTTGAATGCAGGCTTCACGGCCCGGTAATTATGTTGAGTGATTCCGGGTATGTGGCCGTGGTCATAGTTGTGTTGATACCAAACGTTTCGCCCATGAGGAGGGCATCTCAGGGCGAGTGCTCTATGCGTGTTTCCTGGGCGGAAGATCTACTTAGAAGAACGTGTGGACGTAGAGACGTTGTATTAGTGGGGGGTGCAGGGTGAGTGGGCTGGGTCTTGCTGATGGCTAATAGTCGTCTCCTGTTTCACTGGGGTAAGGCATTTTTTTCTAGTGTATGAAAACAGGACTCAGACAGTTTGATACTTTATTTTTGTTAATATTTCCTTATCCTGTGTATTTCTATTAGCCTCTCGGATATATCTAGGGATAAATAGTAGGGAAAAAGTTGTGGCCAAAATGTGTATCGTCGAATAGAATCT
>JASPKZ010004261.1:0-43149 GCA_030220185.1 Diploptera punctata | reverse complement strand
TGCCCATACCAATTTTAATTGCTTATACCGTATATAACCTACTAGTGAATAACCATATTCATTTTTTCTCTTATGACAGTATTTCTTATTTTGTCTAATTGTGAACATCTTGCTTTTATTATTATTGTTATTATTATTATTATTATTATTATTATTATTATTAATATTTCCTTCATCCAATGCCATCATATTATTTTTACGACATTTATGGTATTCTCTCCTGGAATTGGCGTACTTGTAACCCACTTCTGAGGTTGGAGTGCCTGGAAGGCGCTGATCATATAATAGGCGATGATTATGGTAATGATTCGCTAGGAGTGGCCTTAATCCTAAACTTAATCTAATAAGGCGAATATAATAATGATGGTCATATAATGTTCAGGGACCGTTTGGGCTACAAGTGTTCGATCGAGGATCGAACTCGGGCCCGCTGCATGACAATGCAGCACGCTATCTCGAAACCACAATAGTGGACTATTATTATGAATATAGTACAAGATATCTCACAATACAGAGCACAGTGTAGGAGACATGTCGAATGTCATTTGAGAGATTTCCTAGAAGTGCGCTCAATTATAAACCAGATGGAAAGAGGGAAATGGGAGACCATTAAAAATATAAGACCAATTTTATTTTGAGTCTCGGAATAGACCTTTGAAGGCCCAATCCTTGTTAGGTTTGATGATGATTAATAATGTTTTATTTCTGAGAATATTGAATTAAAGTGACAAAATGTCTGACAAGCTGCGAGATTATCAAACCTACAGAGACTACGCCCTTCACAGGTAAATCAACATTGTGCTGATATTGTGCCAATTTCATTTCTTCAAGACGTCGCCAATTACAAGATTTCATTTATTGAGTTTGTTAGTGTTGCAGTAATGTGTAGCATAAATCAACACACATTTACATACCATAAATGCATTCGTTTAACAATAATGCAGGCGAGAATAAAATTGGCAGTACAAGATGTTTCACATAAGCAATTGCATTGATAAATGTTATGTGATTTGACCTTATGCCCATGAGCAATATTTTGTTGGTACATTCTACAACTAATATTCTATTAAACGAAATAGAAGGTTGTGTACCTTGGTAATACGTAAGAAAGTATCCTAAAATCATCCAACTAGCATGCAGATACAATATTAAAAATATAATAAAGTAAAGTAATCCCACTACAGGCCTAGGAAGGCCCTTGGGGTAGTACGAGGTTAAGGCTCCCACTTTTTCTGGACAATCGGCACTTGATGTCAGCCGGGTTGTCAGCCCTGCATGACGGCCGCCTTTACCCGCAGAACAAGTGCCTGGTACTCATTTCCGTTTGAGGCTGAGTCGACCTCAGGGTCATAGTGCCGCCAGAAGGTTTGACACTATCGAATCCGTAGGTTCATAAGCACTGGCACTATCGAACCCGAAGGTTCATGGCCGCGCGGACATAAGCTCTCCATACATCCCTATCCTGAGCTAATGCTTTCCAATCATTCCCTGTATAATCTACTTCCCTCAAATCATAGTTAATGTTGTTCTCCCACCTCATTCTTGGCCTACCAACTGGGCGCTTTCCCTCTGGCTTTCCTACAAGAAGCTTCCATGCACGTCTTTCATTCCCCATACGTGCAACATGTCCTGCCCATCGCAGTCTACGAGACTTAACTGTTCTTATTATATCTGGCTTCCTATAAAGACCATGTAGTTCATTGTTATGTAGTCTTCTCCATTCACCTGTCTGTTCATCTCTCTTTGGTCCAAAAATTTTCCTAAGAACTTTATTCTCAAATACTCGTAATCTCCTTTCCTCCCTTAAAGTAAGAGTCCATGTTTCGCACCCATATAATATAACTGGTAGAATAATAGTTTATATATTTTCAGCTTAACGTTTTTTGAAAGGAGTTGGGACATCAAAAGTCTCTGCAATGCATAATAGCAAGCATTTCCAGAATTGAGCCTATGTTTAATTTCTTTGTGCATCTCATTCCTATTTGTGATTATTGTTCCTAGGTATTTGAATTCAGCCACTTCCTGAAAATTTCCCTCATTTGTCATTAGCTGTCCATTTCCATTATATACTGAATTTCTACGTGTGACCATATATTTAGTTTTACTGATATTTACTTCCAGTCCTAATTTCTTAGTGTTACTCAATAGTGTGTGCGTGTTGGCCTTTAGTATCTCCTCGCTATCGGCCAGTAGTACTACATCATCAGCATAAACTAACAGCTTATTAATACCATTGAGTTGTAAGCCTTCCTCATTCTCCAAAGATTTAATGGCATGCTCTAGTACAAAATTAAATAGTAGATGAGATAGTGCATCTCCTTGCTTCAACCCATTCTGGATTTCAAAAGTGTCTGAAAACTGTTTGCCTACACGCACCCTACTCTTTGAGCCATTTAGACACATTCGTATAAGTCTAACCAACTTTTTAGGAATTCCGAACTCCAGGAGCTGGAACATTTCAGGCATATTTATGTAAATTTAAAATATCATCAAATGCAACTTGTAAATATGGAGAAGATTTTCAAACAGTCAAACATTTATTATTATTATTATTATTATTATTATTATTATTATTGTTCATTTCATATATCTCTGATGGATAAATCATATTTGAAGAGAAAAATTATACACTCAGATCGGGATTGAATCCGGACCTTTGGCTTTCTACCTCGGTCGGTAGAGCATTGGCCTAGAAAGTCAAAGATCCTGGGTTCGAGGCCCAGTCTTATCGTATGAATGTTCTCTTCAAATATGAGTGAAACATGTATTATTTAATTGTCGAATGGTGTGGTTTGAACATTACAAACTTGAATCATATTTGAATTTTAATGAAAAAGTACGAGTATTATTCCATTCCTCTTTATCACGTTCTTAACAACGGAAAATGTTATAATTACCTCATTTCTTTTGTAAATAGTGTTTATTCATAACTATAATTTAATTTCACTCTGCTCATTTGCTATAATACTGTATGTAATTGTATTTTTATGTACTATTTAAGTTTATTTACTTCATAATGTTACAGAATTATAACCCTTATGTACCGTATGGTAAATAAGGATTTTCACATATTGAAAATAAAAACAAAAATCATTCCCTGTATAATCTACTTCCTTCAAATCATGGTTAATGTTATTCACCCACCTCATTCTTGGTTTATCAACTGGGCGTTTTCCCTCTGGTTTTCCTACAAAAAGCATCCAAGCCTCTCTTTCATTCCTAATTTATGCCACGTGTGTTTGCCATCGCAGTCTACGAGACTTAACTGTTCTTATTATATCTGGTTTCTTATAAATATCCTATAGCTCACTGTTAAGTAGTCTTCCCCATTAGCCTGATTGTTCACATCTCTTTGGCCTAAAATTTGTCCTAAGAACTTCACTCTCAATACTCGTAATTTTTTTTTTCTCCTCCCTTAAAATAGTTTCATATCCATTCAGTCCCACATTATGAATTGCTGTAAGGAAACATTTTTATGGACTTTTTTTTCGTTACCCTCTTTGGTGTACGTTGGATCAACCATTTCTCTGTGTGTTGTTCCTTTCTTAGTGTCTAGCATTTTTTCATTCTTTCTGATCTTCTTTTCCTCCCTTCTTCCGAGATAATAGGTTTGGATTTTTGTTTAGATTTTTCATGGAACCTTATGTTTTCATCTTGAATAGTTAATTTAGCTGTTCGTGCGATTAGTTGATTTTCTGTAATATATAATTCTATTGTATGTTTCAGTTTCTTTAAACTAGTTGGGGTCTGTTTTGCGGTTACGGAAAAAATAAAATATTTGTTTGATTAATCTCTTAGTTTTCATTCCGAGAAGATGACCGTAAAAATTATTCTCCTTTTTCTATTTTTTAGCACTTAGTAATAATATATTTTATATATTATTACAATGTGCTAAACAAAAAATAATATTTTTGTCAAACAGATTTTGTTTGTATTTGTTGTTCAGGAACATGTGCAGTAGATTCATACACCATCATTTAAAACTCGATGATGAAAAGCTTGTTACGAACACAATATTGAAATGAATGTTCTCAAGCAAGAGTTTTGCGTGCAATAGTTAATAAAACTAAATATAAAATTTCAGAATTTTATTCGTAATTAGTTGATATGGCGCGGAATAAATCCCATTATGTCTTCTTAGTCGACACAACTCTGTTCTAATGTGAATGGAAATTCGCTATCAGGAATATCGGGATATCAAGAGAGAAATATTTATGTCATTTCTTGAAATTCCCGATTAGCACAATTGGCTAGTGCGACAGCTTGTAGAGGTGAAAATTTTGGGTTCAAATACTGATCAGGCAGAATTTTTTTTTTAGTTATATTGTAGAATTTGCTTGTAATGGTAACAGCTGTATTTCATATATTGACGCATGCAGTTCCCTATATCACTCCATTAAATTTGATACAAGGCACGCCCTTTTAACTTGTCTAGTATACAGGATGGAAGTTAATATGTGCATTTATTTTGAGTACCAGTACGTGTTCCTTGGGTGGAATAAACAATTGGTGGCAAATACTTTTCTTTAAAAACTACGTTTCTCCCTAAAATTTAAATTCGCCCCAACTTGATAAATATTAGTCGTACACGTCTAAAATTTACGTAGATAATTAAAGGAGGAGAAGATAAATGTTTTCTTCCTTTGCAGTTTTGGAATAAAATTGTTTCCGCGCAAATTAAGTAAAAATATCGGACGTTTTGGAATGATACACCAGAGATATTGCAACGTTGCGAACTGCAAGAAAGAGCAAACGTTCCCAGAAGACCTGTTCATGTCTCGTCGCAAGAATCGCACGAATCTTACATGCGCTGTTGCGATTTTCAAGTTTGGTCCTAATTATTTCATAAACCTTGGGGTTAATCACAACATGGAAGATGTGTCTGTTTATTTTAACACTTCTTGAATTAATGCACTTGTATTACTTCCACCCGGTGTGGTTCAAAATAGTTGATCCATGCTTATCGGGGACCTGTCGGGGAATTAACTTCCACGACCTTCAGATGTAAGTCTTGTCAAAGAAGGAGGAAAACAAAGGAGTGGTATGGAATCAAAATAGTTTCAATCATAAAATATGCTGTATCGATTTTATAAGCTTATTAGTAACTGTCTGATTTTTCTTAGTTGAAGACAGATTGAAGTTTCTCTAAAACTATGATAGATAACAAAACAAAAATTTCACCACTTACACTGGTCAACGTGATTTGTGTCACATGATTACCAACAGTTGTACTTAATGCAGTTTTTTTTATCGTGTTTTCAAATATGTATTCGGAATTTCTCCATAACCCAGCTTTTTATTTCAATTTCAAGTAATGGATTTAAATAATTATTTTTTTAACAACCTAGATTTCTTCCCGGAAAATCTTGGCGCAGTGAGCGATGATCACGGGAACACTTTCATCAGGAGATTTCAGCTATGGAAAAGAGATATCGAGGCAAATGGAATCCTAATATGCTGGCTGTTTATTGTTGGACCATCAAGAGGGATGCTCCACAGGCAAAATATAGCAGAAAATCGTAATTTCTTACTTTCTAGGCGAGTCGTAATGTTCGAGTATTGTATAGTTAGAATGTAGAAAATATTAAAATGTTTGAAATTATAAATGCCTGTCTCTCGAAAACCTTGCATGATAGAGAAACACCGATATCATATTTGAACTCAGGAGAAAATGCTATCAGAATCACATACTTTTCTTTCTGAGTAAAAAAAAAAAGTATTTTTTGTTGCTCAGTGTAATTAAACAGATCCTGCTGAGTTGATGGACATCCAAATTAAGTAATTAGTAGTATTTTATATTTCTTGGCAATCATTGTAACATTGAAGTGAAACTTTTCCTTAACTTTAATTTTTCAGATTATAGGTACTTTCCTCAGAAACCATTGTGATATAAATTTAATTTTTCAGAGGATACGTATCTCCCATTTCTACACAAGTAAAGTTAAGAATTAAATTAAAAAATTGTATTATAATTAAAGAAAAATTTAAGTACAAAAACGCTTCAAAAAATCAAACTTTTAAATACATTTTAGAAACTTAATAAAGGCTTTTCTTCCAAAACTTTTAACCTCAAATATCAAACTACTAGTAAACAGTGTGAATAAAAAAATGCAGTTCTTACAGTTCTTGAGAAAATGGTACCAGATGAACATAAAATGCAAATTTTCAGTAATTTTCACTTCATTGTAATGATTGCCAAGTAATAAAAAATACTACTAGTACTTAATTTGGAAATCAATCAACTCAGCAGGTACTGTTTAATACGTGGTGAATTTTTGTTTTCTTATCTATTACAGTTTTATAGAAACGAATTTATTTTCAAGTAAGAATAACTTACCGAACACTAGATTCACGTGTCCTTAATAGAGATGGAACAATTCCTTCTGAAACATGATTTAAGCGTACAGGCGTACAGTTGATGCAACCATTGTACAAGACGTCAGAAGGAAATTAGATTATTTTTTGTACAGTCTGGTTACAGCAACGGTGTAGAATTACCACTTTACATTGGTTATATTTCGCTCTAAATGTTCGGATCAGTCAGTGCGTAACGTTTATATTCCCCGAAGTATACTTTTGTAAATCTGCATCCTGCTCCTGTTTACATTTGACCGTTGTTCAGAGTGACGTCTACTGTATGTTGAAACTGAGTCAACCTCGCGTCATTGGAAGGACATGTTTCATCTCTAGTTATTAAGCACAACGTTTTCGATATGTGTATTTCAGTTTCATAGTTTAAGAGGAGAGAGTGTATAGGAATTTCTGATTAAAAATAAACAGTGTAATGTATGGTTAGCATATGGCTGATTTTTAATGAAAATGACACCATTAATTATAATGAATTTGATGACTTAAGCAACCAGCTTTATTTCATCTGCAGATTTATCTGTTTCAGATGTTCGTGCTTCTTCACTTCTACATTCTTCTAATGGTAAGTTTTTAAAGCACTTCCTAATATACGATTATTTATAAATAAGATCAGTTATACATACGAAATGGTATTGCAATACTAGAAGATATAATTAAGTAAATTTAAAAATGTAGGCTATTTTAATGACGATTTTAACAGTCCACTGCAAAAATACACGTTTTTAATTGTAACTCAAATTTCAATTATTAGTGTTCAAATAAAGGCTGCAACTTTGGTTGGATCGAGAGGCTAAAATAGGTTTTTAAATATAATGAAGTAAAACTACCAATCTTAGCAGTTGAATGAAATTTTAAGAGTGGATTTCCCTATCTTTCCCAAATCAGTTTGTTGACTGTCTTTGAGTGTCGTTGATAGCAACTAACTTGTTTTTTTTAACAACACTCCAAGACCAACTTCTACAACGTCGTAAAATAGCTAATTGCACATACTCATTCTGTTGATGATAGAAGTTAACTTCCGAAAGGCCTCCAGCTAAAATTTAAATATTACATTTTAACACAATTGAGGACGACGAAATCTGCGAAAATGTATACATTTTAATTTTAATTTTGTGGCTATTAACCTCAAAGGAATTTGATATGAATTTTATTGGTACTTATCATATATTAATGTCTTCTGTCGTTTTGACAAGGTCTGCTATTTGAATAGTGACTATATCTGTTATAGTCGTCGTAGTGTCAGATTCTTCAAGTACTTAATGTGTGGGTTGTAGGTCAGTTTTCTCTCCAGATGTAGTACATATTTGACTGCATATTGTCTATTGTAAGTGGAATAGATCTGGTTTTCTTCTTGTAAATATATTATTGCGTCAGTCTTGTCCACGTTGATTCTCCATTTGAAAAATCAAGTGGAGAGAGAGAATGTTTCTGTAGTTTAGTAGCTGTAGTATGTTTGTCTCTGTAGTGTATATGTTGTTTGCGTATTGGGCTATTTTAACATTCCTCAAGGTTGGTAAGTCGTACAGGTAAATATTGAATAGAATTGGCACTAGCACTGAGCCTTGTGGAACACCGATCATACCAAATGAGTTGGCTCAAGCGTAACGTTTGAGGTTCAAATCCTGGTGCTGATTAATCCCAGCGGATCTTATTTGATCCCGCAACTGAAATTCCCTACAGGGAATCTAATTTTTCAGATATTTTGATACTGAACCTGCCTTTTCAAACACTGGCATTTATATTTTTTCTTAATAAGAATTGCCTTTTTTTTTTTTGCAGTGGACGGTATGTTGTCAGTACCAGATAATTACACTTAATAAACAGTTTATTATCATAATTTCTTATTGTTGATATTTAATACAATATACAAATACTGTTGACAATAATAACAATAATTTGATTTTTAAAGTTAAACGTGAAATACAAAATACTTATTTCGTTACTAATTATCTCATTCTAATGTGTTGGTTTTATTACACTTTGAAATACCTCTAGCAAGAATACTGTAGACTTACGAACTAACTAAACATTTTGATTTCAAAATTCATCAGACAATTAGATGACTAACAGAGTCCAACATAACAATACTGGATATAGCAAAAGAGGAAGTTTGCTCCTGCCGCTATATTGCAAGTTGATTAAGTTTATAATTTTTGCTACTTCATATTAACATCAAACTTACTTATATTGTTTATTACCCTTTCTTATGTGCTTTTATTACTTCAATTAAATCTATTTGATTTAGGTTTGAAAAATAGTGAGAACTAAGATGTATTGGAAATATTAAGATTGATGGCAGTGGCAATGACTTCCTGATTCAGTACTGCCTGGCCTGTTGTCTATTTGTGTCTGTGAAATACATACTAAAATTGTATTTCTTTTCATAAATATTAAGAAAAGTACCTTTTATATATCAGTCTTCCTCGATTAAAATTAATTTCTATTTAAAAAAAACTTTTTAATTAGTAATGTTTATGTAGACATTTCGAAACGTGTTTCATCTTCAGCAAGTCATTAGGTAGGCTACTGATGTTGTCATAAATAGATTTACAATTTATATGCCAACATCGGTACCGAATCACATGCTAAAGATGAAACATATTTTGAAAGGCCTATATGATTAATTAACAGTTTTTTAAACAGAGATCCATTTTAATTGAGGAAGACTGATACAAAATATGTTGATATTTAAAAAAAATAATACATAACCTCAATTGTGATTACAATGAATTTTAGAAATATTTAGAATTTTATAAATAACAATATAGTAAGTAAAAAAAAACTGAGGCAACATGTAAAAAATGATTCATTCATGAATTAAGAACCTCATAATGTTATTTCCAATATCTAACTATGAAAAAACTAAAGCTTTAAAAATGATGTAGTTTTAGCCCTTAGCTGTTCAATTAATTTACTTACTACTTATCGATTTATTATTTTTTTATAAGATAAACACAAACCCTTACATTTGCATGTATTATTCTTTGCATTCTCAAGATAATTTGTTTGCACTGCAGTTTGTAAGTAGCTATTGCATTAAATTCTTTGCATACAAACTGATGTAGGTACCACTAATGCTACACTTAGGTTTATTTCTAGCACATACCCTTGTATCATCAGCTTATCAGCATTCAATTTTTACTATGGACTAATTTTGTTAACTCATTATATTCGAGAAATAAAATGTTTGTTGAGATTACATACAATATTTTAACAATTTTTAAGACTTCAATACAACAGCCTTCTCTTATTATGCTTTCAGTAACATACTTAAAACACAAATTTAGTTATTTCCTATTGATGAACTAAATTTGTTTTGGAATTATTTTATGACAATTTATTAAAAATTGTGATCATATTTACCATTTGCCTTCATTGTGCTTGTTATGAGGCATCAAAATAATTTGCCAAAATGTAATGTAAAATAATTAATTTTTATTAAAAATTGAAAAGCAAGATGATTTAAAAATTGTAGCTTCTTCTTCTTCCTTTCAAGTATTAGGCCAAGGCCTGTTACGATCCTATTGAAAATTTTCCCTCCAGCGTCTTCCGGAAAATTCTTGTATAAGACTTGAAAGCATAATAATAGTCCCTTTGATTGGTTGCTGGCCAAAGGAAGGCAAGACCAGTGATGGGCCTGCCATCTTATAGCCTCTGGTCAGGCTTTGCTGGAGAAGAAATGAAAATAAAGGAAAGAAGAAATAGAAGAAAGGAAAGACTCCCTAGCCCTCAGATGCCCTAATAGCATCGGGTCGAAAAAACAAGAGTTAGCCAAGAGAGGTTAGATAGTAAAGTTAAAAGAGTGCAAAACACAAGTAGGTGGAAGAAATGTTTTGCTCAGCTTGGGCACCTTGTGGTCGCCATCCACATATCCCCTAGATGAGGACCCCTGAGTTTCATATAATTTATTGAGATATTTTGTGATTGGAATATTAAACTTTGGATTTTATTATTTTAAAATATAAGTTAACCAAAACACTGCAAACCTTGATATGTGAAAAGTTTTTCCTTTCAGAAATTGCATAATTTTTGTAATATTTTGATTCAGATGCCTCATGCACAAGGTTTTCTTATGCTTTTAAAAAACGGAAATACAATTTTTTTCGAAATTACAAGCAGCAGAATACGAATAAACAAAGTCTATTTGAAAATACAGTTCCTGGAATAACATTAAAATTGTCTTGTGATTATATACAAAACAAAACAGTATACCTTAGTGATACTTCTGATAGTAAACTGTATCGGATACAGATTTGTCCAATTAAAATCACAAATACTAGTATAGCAACAAAATCAAGACAAAAAGCATTGATACTGACACATATTTCACTCTTAAACAGAGCATCAGCGCTGATACCTCAAATACAAGAACACAACTAAAAAGCAGATCATAAGCTCAACCACAAGCTTTAGTTGTGTTCTCAAGCTTCATGTATCAATCCTAGTGAGCAGAATACATGTTCATATTAATTTCAATATTTTTTGTATTGATTTTATTGCTTTTATTAATATTTGTAATTTTAATTGGGCAAGTCTGCATCTCAGATTGTTTACTAATTTTTAACAGAGTTTTTTAAGTTATATTGTTTTATTTTTATTCTGCAAGTTGTGTATTTCTGCAAAGTTAAGCCTGACTATCCTTGTCGATTGTGTGTAGAATTGTATTTTTGACTAATTTTCGTAATTTGACAAGGTCCATCAATAATTAACATTTTTTAAATACATTTGAATCATATTTTAATGATGTAGAACATTAATGTATTGAAATATGTTAATTACCAAATAAAATTGGTTTTATTTCTCTACATTTACTGAAACAGACAAATCGCCACCAATTAGAATTAACTTAATAACACTGAGAATATAACAAAAAATCTATTAAGAATTTTTCGATATAATCAACTAATTTAATAGATGCAAGTTTCTAAACTTTATTTACTAATAATAATTAAGATGAGTATTTTTTTATTTTTTAACTACTTTTAAAGAGATGAAATATAGCTGATCACACACTCTTGACCCAAATTTACATTTCATTTGCCTCTCGAAAATAGAAATGAACACAATTCAACTGCACCATGATAAAAAGTTAAAAATTCAGGTTAATAATTTATAAATCTGAATGCAGTATATTAAGAACTACTCTTCACTTGATATGAATGGTAATTTATGTTTTTTCGATGCACACCTTTTTACACAATACATTTTTTTAATTAAGTATCGTCAGTTTGATGTTTATTCTAGAAGTTCCAGAATTTCTCTTCCTGTCTCAAGCAAGACTTGCAGTTAAGACTAGTTCTCACATGAGGGTGGCACTACTTTGTAAACAGACTAGGGATATAATTTTTATTCGAAGGAATAACTGGAACGTCTAACTGCCAATTTTCACACGATTCGAATAACACTCAATTTGATATACACCATGCATATTTAGCACTACCTTCTTCAGTTTCATTCCCAATATTTTGACCACAAAACATAACTATCCTACTTTCTTAACACTTTTATAGACACATAATTGTAACTTCAGTCTTTATTAAGCATACCTTGCTAATCAGGCACTTTCTAGACAACCAAGATGTGGGTGAATTTAATAGCAGCAGCATCACCTGTTTATGTAGTATTCTTGAACAGCTAGTGTACTGCAAGTAAATGTCATTTGGTAGGTCTCCACGATTTTAATTATATCTTTATTCAAGCGAAGTCTTGAATTATTGTGCGTACAACATCTAATTCTTCGATTTGGTCTTACAATTCACATCCTCTAATGCATTAAAGCAAATTAATCAATTCTAATTAATTTCTTAACTCATTTTCATAGATCACGTATCATTCCATTCTATATGCAATAAAAGCATAATACATACAATTAATTATAGCATCATTTTGATACACTGAATATATATTTATTTTCAGTAGTTGAAAAAACTAGGAGATGTTAGTTTCTTCAGATACTAAAGAAGTAATAATTGAATACAAAATTATGAAGTACATCATAAAAATCTATGAACATGCTTCCAAAATCCACATTTTTCTTCTTTCAAATTCTATCACCTGATTTAATGTGATTAGATTTCTTCTTATTCAAGTCATGGATTTTAGTTGCCTGATTAAGCATTATTTCCTGAGTTATTGCCTTCTTCTTAGCCTAATATTTACGTGGAATTATTTAAGAACTTGGGATACTGCCTATGTACATCTTGTATATACAATATTTTAAAAAATCATCCACACATTTCTGCTGAATGCACTAATACTACAAAATTGTTTATTTCAATAATAAATAAATATCCAATGTATTTGTTGTTGAACAATTATTGCTTCTTGGTGATATTAAAATATCTTTTTATAAGCTATTAAAGAATTGAGAAAAGTTCCAGATATATCCTTGAAAAACTGATTCAGCTGTTTTTTTTCTCAATAACTCAATATGCATGAATTATTAGTACTGTTGATGAGAAAATGTTCATAAAAAATATATTCTTGCATAATTGTTATAAATCTTCGATACACTATCCTTGATATGCTTTGATATATTGTGTAATGTTTGCAATCTTTTTTTGTAGTGCATTAATTATGATACTGAAGCAAAATATCTCTTTTCATTATGTTCTTCCAAGTCTGAACTCTCAGTTTAAAATTTGAAGACAAGATGACAATTATCTGGAAGGAACATTGGAAGTCTCCATCTTGCATGTCCCAGAACTTTCGTTCAAGAAGTTCTTAACATAAATACTTTGTTGGCTTTTTCAAAATTTAACCTTGAAGTTTTTACGAATAACTGCTGCCATTATTTGGGCAGGAGCATGAACACTGAGTGACAATTGGATATTCAACATTGATCCAATGACAGTGATGTTTATGAAGAGAGCTACTGAACAAGTTGTTCATTCCATTGTCATCTGAATCAATTGAAGCACTCAATGTCGACGAATGCAAGTTTCTATGATTATGGTGGCTATGGTTTATCCCACCATTACCTCCAGAATTTGGATGATGACTCTGCTGGGGACAATGCCATCTTAAGAGTGTTTTGTGAGCTTTTGCAGCAGGTCTGCACTTCATACCTGGAGGAATTGAACAAGATGTTTTACCAGGTGGACAATGACCTTCTTTGAGATACCGTGGCCAAAATCTGATTCCCAAATCTTTCCAACGGTAGACGATGGGGCAGGCTGTGAAGGCCCAGAGGAACTGTTGTAATTTCTTTTTCAACTTGGCTGAAATGCGAGTCCTCAGACGTGATCCATCTGGGAGTCGGATGTATTTGAAGTTCATCTTACGTAGTGAACGTGGCATCTCACCCATTGGAACCAGACGACCTTTCTTGTTCCTCTTAAATGGGAACTCCGCCAACTCGCTCTGGTTGTGATGATTGTTGTTCGGATGTCTGCAACAATGAAATCACATGTGTGTAAAACACTTTATACAAAACAATCACATGTTATTTTTATGGTTTCTGTGAATTAATATGCCTATGCAATGCCTTTTGCTGTCGAGTCGTCCGTTTCATCGTTGTCGACGGTGACAACTGATAGCCTAGTTCCCGGCAAATCGAAAGCAAAAACCCCGCTGCTCGGTCGCCGGCGATAACTAGACTACAAAAGACTACACTATATAAAACCTTAATTAGATAAAAACTTATCTACCTCAGCACAACCCAGGGTTACGTCAGCTCAAATTTATTTGCAGAAACTATAAGTATTACAGAATAGTGTAGCCCGAATCATTACAGCGCTAATACAATAATCACACTTAATGCCAAGTACAATAACACTTGTAGCACTAATACAGAAATTATACTTCATACAAAGCACTTCAAAGCACGACCATGCTTAACAGAACAGCTGTGAGGCTCCCGAGCTCCTATCAATGGAATTTAAGTCGACCGCAGTGCCGGGAGCTCAGCTATCATCGACAACCCGACAGCGAAAAGCACTCTGTATTTAATTCACATTTTTATATTCTTAAACCCATTGTCATTTCTCTTGTAACAAGCTGTTATACGGTACATGCTAAAGTTCTCTATGATTTATGTCAATTTAAAATTGGCAACCAACCATTTGGCTTGAATAATTATCACTTCAACTATTACTAACATTAAATTTGAACTTTATGTATAATATACAACAGTGGTGTACAGTTACAATGTACCTGGGGGCAGAAATATGCTTTATGTATAATGTACAACAGTGGTGTCCAGTTACAATGTACCTGGGGGCCAGAAATATGCTTTATGTATAATGTACAACAGTGGTGTCCAGTTACAATGTACCTGGGGGCCAGAAATATGCTTTATGTATAATGTACAACAGTGGTGTCCAGTTACAATGTACCTGCGGCCAGAAATATGCTTTATGTATAATGTACAACAGTGGTGTCCAGTTAATGTACCTGGGGGCCAGAAATATGCTTTATGTATAATGTACAACAGTGGTGTTCAGTTACAATGTACCTGGGGGCCAGAAATATGCTTTATGTATAATGTACAACAGTGGTGTCCAGTTACAATGTACCTGGGGACCAGAAATATGCTTTATGTATAATGTACAACAGTGGTGTCCAGTTAATGTACCTGGGGGCCAGAAATATGCTTTATGTATGATGTACAACAGTGGTGTCCAGTTACAATGTACCTGGTGGGCAGATATGCTTTATGTATAATATACAACAGTGGTGTACAGTTACTATGTACCTGGGGGCCAGAAATATGATTTATGATCAGGTGGAGAACCGCAGATTATAAATAAAGGAGACCCTTTTACCAAAATTGTAATCAGCAAGTACATTTTACTTATTACTTACGAAAGAAAACATTTATAATTATTTTAAAAGCATAGACATATACCAATTCTATGTGAGTACTCGAAGAAACAGTCGCATTGAAGAGGGATAGGGGAGAGAGCGTAACCTTATTCTTGCTCACATGGCATGGTACCATAAATAAGCTTTCTCTCGCTACTAGGGGTTGTTCGGTGGATCCACGTATTTATCGCAGTGTAGAATCTATAAATTCAGAATTAACTTCAAATATACAATGACTAATATAATGCTTAACAATTTTATACGATATGTTATGAAATAAAACAAATGTACCATAAAAGGAATGACAGTTGCTAAAATCGTTTTCAAAATAAATACATATTAATGAAAAAAATGTAATCACTTTACAAAAGCGAGAATTTTTTAATCATTTAAAATGAATTAGAGGGCCGCATGCAGCTCGCGGACCACCATTTGTACAGGCTTAAACATAATACATAATTTTGTGTATCACTTCTTACGTAATGGTTAGCATCCCTCGGGTCTCAGATTCGGTTCTATAGAGCAGTGTAACTTAGATTTTGTGAAAAAAGGCTTTGACCTTGCAAAGAGAAGGAAGTCGATGAAAGGCAGACAATTATTGGTAAAGTGAAACAGACACCTACAGAGTAGTGTTATAATATTATAACGATATTGTGAAAAGAAAAATTAATGTGTGAACCAGGAATCGAACTGTGGACCTCTAGTTCTCCAGACTAGTGTGCAGCCCACTACACCATTCCACACCTGGCACAAACACTAACAATTCTTTCCACATATACAAATCTATAATTCTCGTTTCGTCCGCTGTCAGGTAGATGACACTGCCATCGCTAACGGCCGGCTTCGTTTAGAAGTATCTACATTTGAGAATTTTACACCACCACTTTTATAAGCAGTAAACGATGTTATTTAACATTTTCCAATACTGTTATTTTAACACAGTTCCAATAATGGATCATATTATAATATAATATGATAATGTGGAAAGAAAAATTAATGTGTGAACAAGGAATCGAACCATGGACCTCGAGTTCTCCAGACTAGTGTGCAGCCCACTACACCATTCCTCACCTGGCACAAACACTAACAATTGCGAGAATTATAGATTTGAGATTTTAAAAATCACTTACCCCGCCGGGAATCGAACCCGGGTCGCCGGAGTGGAAGATAGGGACTCTACCGACTACGCCACAGCGTCGGACTAAACGTTCTAATGGCCCTGAGTTATAGTTTGTGTTCCAAAAACTTGCAAGAACTGAACTTATAGATCCCTGAGAACATACTAAATAAATTCTACATAGATATAATATAAATTTATGACTGCGACAAATTGGCTTACCTTACTGGTCGAGAGATGCTCATGAAGTTAGGGTCAAAGTTACGCCCGAGCTTGGCCTTTAGCGTTGTAGCATTGAGGTCGTGAGGTTTGGGGTCGAGCATTTTGTTAGGTGGTTCGATAAGATCTGGTGGAGGCAGGTCCAGGGGGTTCCCTGACCTTATACCATAATCTTGAGGAGATTTACCCTCGAGAAGCACACCCGAAGCATTGCTGCGGTCCCAGGGTATGGATGATGTACATACGCACACTGCCAGTAGCCACGCTAACTGCAGCAGCGCCGTCCGCCCGCACAGCGGCTCCATCTGAAACAAATATAAACTGTCAATTTTCATCACTTAAAGAGTCTGAAGATTTTTCAGGCTCGTGAAAGATCCTTAAGCCTGAATAAAATACCTCTAAGCAAAATTTGCCGAATAAAATCACCAAATATACACGAATCTTAGGAATAATAAATAATATATTCCAAGCTAAATTAGTACAAAAATACACAAGAATAAAAATATTTAATACTTTGGCATTACCCTACTTTTTTTTACGGAAGTGAGATTTGGACATTAAGAAAAAGAGACAAGAGCAGACTCAAAGCAACGGAAATAACATTTCTTAGATGAACAGCAGAGAAACAGCCGGATTTGAACTAGCGACCCATGGATTACTGAAATTATAATATATACCACTACAATTCACCGCTCTACCAAATGAGCTCTTACAACGATTGACAAAAAAGTCGACAAGTCCGCAACCTATTACACCAGTTTTAATTTTTTTTTAATTTTCTGATGATTCTGGCCAGGATTTTAGGAACAAGGTACGAAATTATTGTATTGTCACGGGTCCTTTACAAGTATACAAAGTTTCAAGTCGATCCAATGTTTCTAAGTGGGGGAAAATCGTGTTCAAAGATTCCGTTACATAGATATAAAAACACTTATTTTCTGACGATTCTGGTCAGGATTTTAGAAAATAAATTTGAAATTATTGTATTGTCAAGGGTCCTTTACAAGTATACAAAGTTTCAAGTCGATCCAATGATTTTAAGTGGGTGAAAATCGCGTTGAAAGATTCCGTCACATAGATAGATGGATAGATAGAGATCAAGCTAATATAAAGCGTGTAAAAACGGTTTGGTTCGGACGAGATGTAACTTAACGTCCGGTCTCGGTTAGGGTAACATAGAACATTCTGGATTCACTACCATGCTTGCTTTCGTAGAGCAGTAGGTAGAGCGTTTAGCTGGGAACACGAAGGCTGGAGTTCGATACCTACTTCAGGCTATATTTTTTTAACCTGTTTTTAATCTTGGTAATTATTATTGTAATGTGTATTAATTTATAAAATTTCATTTTTTTATTTAAACAATTTTCCAAGTTGTGAGCAGAAAAGTATCAGCGTTACAATCTCCAATCTATTTTGGAGATTGAGTAGTGTTCGAGTGTAACAAAGTATTTACACAGTGTTGTTTTATAGTGTATATATAATACAACACTGCAAATTATTTAGGACAACTGTGATATCAGGTGCTCTTTTACAATTCTTAAAATGGAAAAACTGCACTTAAACTAGCGTGAAATATTTTCCAAGTCCTATAGAACAACAGTGCGCATGCGCCAGAGTTTACAGGGCCAGCGATAACCCACAATCGAACCACTTATTGATTATCAACTTCGATTACTATCGGTCGCTACGAAATTTAAGTTATCAATATTTGCAATAAATCCCCAAATCTATGTTAAAAATATTTAATAATATTAAAATCACCAAATGTTTATTAAAAATGGGTGTAACACTTACTTATCACTCCCTAACGCTGATCCAACCAGCGATAACTCAAAACAGCGGTAGAAAAATCATAGACTAAGTAATATACTCTGTGGAGAAAATAACAGCATCCCAATATTGTCTAACAGTGTCATAATATTGTGATTTGCATATTTAAGTAAATACTTCAAAAATTGTCTAATAATGTTATAAAAATTGTTTGAAAAAGTTTAAAATATTAAGTAATGTTAGAAAATACAAAAGAAGAGCTATAGTTTACAACAATATAACTGAAAAATCAAGCGCCAGTAGAAGTGCAGTTGAGCCCTTAAAATTTTAATACAGTGACCTTAACGGAGTTTCGTAATGTATTTTAAAAATCGTGTAATATATTAGAATAATAAACTGACAAGTGAATAGCCAGATGTTAATGTATCGAAGTTCTACATATAGGCCTAAACTATCAGTAATGCTATTAAAACCGCAGCTATGAAAGGACTTTTTTTGTTAATGAAAACAATAGAAGTTTTACCTATTGCTACACTCAGATTCAACCCAGGAAGTTACGTGCGTTTGGAATAGGGAACTGGATTGCCATTTTAACAGTATTTTGTTGAGAGAAATCCTTATATAAAACTGAAGATTGCAACACAGCAGGTATATAGTTGTAAGTTGTAGCCGTCCAAGCCACCCCCTCTAAAAAAAACAGTTACCACTTGTCACTGAGCTCTTGTGGATCTGTACTATCCTGTGTGAAAGTGTCGACTCTCATTTACTATAAAACTAGTGCATGCCGTAAAAGAAAAACTATGTTTTTACACGCTTTATATTAGCTTGACCTGTATCTATCTATCTATCTATCTATGTAACCATCTTTCAATGCGTTTTTCACCCACTTAAAATAATTGGATCGACTTGAAACTTTGTATACTTGTAAAGAACCCGTGACAATACAATAATTTCATATTTATTTTAAATGTATAGCACATAGATTTGCAAAAAGTACTGCTAACCTTCCCGCTCCACCCCTCCTTAACAAACAAATACCGTTATTATGAGTTTGGCAACATCTACCCTCTGTAGGTAGGGGGACACTGGCGTAGCCCATAAGGTTTGTAGTAACTTCCTGGTGTGAATTAGAGTGTAGATATCAACTTTAACAGAGAACCCTACAATTTTAATAGAGGTATTAGGCGAGATTGCAAGTACTACTTTTTTTGTCATATATTGCATTTTATTGTATTTAAATAGTCTGCATTTAGAAATCGAGAGTCTCTTAATACTACTAAGTTTGTTGATTTTCCGTAAAACTAACTCATTTTCTGTTCTTGCCTTTAATATGCAAGAGGTCATTCTTGTAGATCAACACATTTTGTATCCTGATAAGAAATATTAAACTTTGTAAACAGATTGCCTATAACACATAACATACCTTTATAAACTATGTTGTGAATGCAGAAATTCGATAATTTCGTAGATTCCTTCAAACTTAAATAGTTTCTTTAGATAAATGAATCTATCAGGCAGTGAAAAGTCAGATAGAAGTAGAATGAGAAGTTAGCTCCTGTGGAGATCAAACAGAACCGATTAACTAATAACAAAGACCGATGGACCTGTAGCCGGACTCAGAAATCTAAACAAGTGCTTGCTATATTCTGCGATATCAACGCCCTCTACATTAATATAAACAAACCAACATGGTAAGAAATATATCCCTGCATAAAACTTCTAGAATGTAAAGAAAATGGTGGACAAAACTTCAAGATTGGGCCCCTTATACCTAAACCTAAAATAATAATAATAATAACAATAACAATAATAATAATAATAATAATAACGTTAAGCTGAAAATATATAAAACTATTATTCTACAAGTTATATTATATGGGTGCGAAACATGGACTCTCACTTTAAGGGAGGAAAGGAGAATACGAGTATTTGAGAATAAAGTTCTTAGGAAAATTTTTGGACCAAAGAGAGATGAACAGACAGGTGAATGGAGAAGACTACATAACAATGAACTGCATGATCTTTATAGAAAGCCAGATATAATAAGAACAGTTAAGTCTCGTAGACTGCGATGGGCAGGACATGTTGCGCGTATGGGGAATGAAAACTTGCATGGAAGCTTATTGTAGGAAAGCCAGAGGGAAAACGCCCAGTTGGTAGACCAAGAATGAGGTGGGAGAACAACATTAACTATGATTTGAGGGAAGTAGATTATACAGGGAATGATTGGAAAGCATTAGCTCGGGATAGGGATGTATGGAGAGCTTATGTCCGCGCGGCCATGAACCTACGGGTTCGATAGTGCCAGTGAGTAAGTAAGTAATTATTATTATTATAATTATTATAATACAATTATCGTAATAATATAATTGTAATCGTTGTATATTAATATAATCATAATAATCCATCCTCCATAGTAATTGTGCTCGAGGGCAGGTCTTTCACTGCAATCATAGCATTTTCATGCTATGTTTTGCAGCATTACTAGGGAATTATAAGTGTGGTTGCTTTCCACACCGGTGAAGGATGATGATGATAATGATAAGGGTGATGATGATGGCCGGATGATTTTCGGGGACCGTTGGGCCCTAAGCTTCCTGACATTTGTCTTACAGGTGAGGAAAAAACCCGAAAAAAAACCACACCAGGAGCCTGTCCCGATCGGTAATCGAACCCGGGCCCGCTGCGTGACAAGGCAGCACGCTACCTCGAGACCACAGCATAATAATAATAATAATAATATAATAATAAATAAATAATGATAATAATAATAATAAAAACGAGATAGCCTACCAGCCAACTGCTGGCCTCATATACATTTGTTAATCGCAGAGGTCGACACGGTCCCATCCTACCCCCAGTTTAGGGGTGACATGTGGTCAGCCATGTCGGGTCCCCGAAACCGTTATAAGCTGGTTTTCTTCAACCTGGATCCCGGGCATTTGTTGTTAGCTACCACCCAATTCCCTCACGGTTTGGTACTGGTCTCATTCTGGCCGAAATTTCATGAGATCTTCTCCCGGAGACCCCGACTAATACTAATAATACTCCTCATAATACTAATAATAATCCCAATCATAATAATAATAGTAATCTAGAGCGATTTTTTGAATGTTCAATTCAGTTGAACTCATACACCTAATAGTTTTCGAGAATAATAGATAGCGAATGAAGACATATCGTATCTGAAAACCTGTATGTACAAATTTTCATAAATATCTGTTGCGCGGTTGAGTAATCTATAAATGACATACCGGTACACACATCCCCATTTATATATTATTTTATCAAACTACAAATACAGGTATTTTACTTTCATATTGATTTGGTGGTATCAAATGTATTTACTTACGTAGTTTACAACTTTCTATACCATATGCTCATGCGAGGCTGCTCTGTAACTAACTCACAATACTATTGAACCGGAAGGTTCATAGCCGAGCGAGTTGTTTTCCAACCATTTCCTATATAATTCACCTCCTCAAATAATGGTCAATGAGTAACACTAAGAGATTGGGGCTAGAAGAAGTAAACGTAAATAAAACTAAATATATGGTCACACATAAAAAAAACATAGCCTATAATGGTATGGACAGTTAATGACAAATAATGGAAATTTTGAAAGAGTGGCTGAATTCAGATACCGAGGAACAATAATTAACTAACTAACTCACTGGCACTATCGAACCCGTAGATTCATGGGCGCGCTGACATAAGCTCTCCATACATCCCTATCCTGAGCCAATGTTTTTCCCTGTATAACTCCGGAAAATTTCCTCAGTTGAACCCGAGCAATAATTACAAACAAAAATGAGATTCACAATTAAATTAAACATAGGCTCAATGAATGTGATTATGTATTACAGGAACTCTTGTCCCAACATTTCTAAAAAAAAAACATTAAATTATAGATATATAAACTGTTAATCATCCAGTTGTATTATATTGATGCGAAACATGGACTCTAATTTAAGGGTGCAGAAAAGGTTACGAGTATTTGAGAATGAAGTTCTTACGAAACATTTTGGACCAGAGAAAAACGTACAGAGGCGAATGGAGAGAAGACAACATAACAGTGAGCTACACTATATTTATAGGAAACTAGATATAATAAGAACAGTTAAGTCTCATAGACTGCGATGGGTACGGCATGTGGCACAAATGGGGAATGAAAGGAGAGCATGGAATCTTCTTGTAGGAAAACGAGAGGGAAAGTACCCAGTATGTACGCCAAGAATGAGGTGGGAAATAGATTATACAGGAGATGATAGGAAAATATTAGTTCAGATAGGGATGTATGGGGAGTTTATTTTCCGCGCAGCCATGAAATTAAGAGTTTGATAGTGCTGAGTTACTTAGTTAACCCATTTGCTTCAGGTTTAAATGCTCAATGCATTTCCCCAAAAACCGAATTTAAGTTACCGTAAATGATATTGTCTATTTCCAGACATTCAAAACAAACAAAAGATAACGGTACTTCAGATCACAATAAGGGTGAAGACAAAAACACATTCCTCTACTATTCACAAATGTTAACAAAAGATTACCCTGCTAAGGTATGTACAAAATATTGCAAAATATGTAACAACAATGTTAAGCGAGTGTACCTCGTCTCCTGATTTGAAGGTCATTTAACGGCTGGCGAGTCTACCTCGCATTTTTAGGCGAATGGGTTAATAATAAGAAGAAGTATAAATCTATTAACAGCTGACGGCGTGACGTATTTTGTCTATGGTTTTTATATTCAAATACAGATGATTTATTTCAGAAATATAGATATAATCCTTCAGGTTGAGAAAACCGGCTGTAACGGCTGGGGACCCGACATGCTGACCACATGTGACCCCTATAACTGGCTGGATGATCGTTTACCTATGTGATTAACACATGGAGATGTGAGGCCAGCAGCCGATGGTCGGCCAATGGCCTTCTAGGCCTGTCGCGCCGTGGAGTTTGGAAGATAATCCTACATTAATTATTTTTGCATTATTTTATTCATTCAGATTGGTGGAAATAAAACCATGTAGCTTTCTCTCTCACTCACCAGGACAAACATATGTACATTACAATAACAATCACAATTAACTCTAAAATTAAATACTAAATGATAATTTGATCAATAAGGTAATATCTATAAGATTAAGATTGATAACATAATAATGTTAATGATAATTAAAATTATAAATAAAACTAATAATTAAATGTACACAAGCAAGATAAATTGTTTGGTGACTATCCCTATCTAATGTAATATACAAATATTAAACGTTATCGGCCGCGGTTATGCTCCTTGCCTCTGGTCCCGAGGGTCGCGGGTTCAAACCCGGCCGGTGTCGATTAATTTTGTAGAATGGAAAAATCCATGGAGCAAGTCCTCCGGGAGGCACTTTAAGCCGTGGGTCCCGAATCTGAAGATTTTCAGGCTCGTAAAAAATCCTTAAGCCTGAATGAAAAGGCCTTTAAGCAAAATTTACCGAATTTTCCCGTCCTAGTACTACCTTGGTTTCCTAGATGTCACTATGAGGCGGAACGCTGACCACGGACCACTCAAAATGACATCTATACGAAAACAAGTGTAACTAAATTAGTATGGTACAAATTATAACCTGTAGGGGGAGAGCGCCTAAATCTCTGTTAAGGGAAACGTGCTGACAAGACAAAATATTTACCTACAGGGGTCCGTCTCCTCAACTTTAATAATTATTTATCTGTAGCACTTTCGGGACTAGATGGGAATAGTCCCGAAAGTGCTACAGATATGTAACTAATAAAGTTGAGGAGACGGACTTTTTAGGTAAATATTTCATAATTTTATATTTTAATTTTGAATAATACCTCAACGAAACTTTATCATGAATCTTATTAATGTTAAAAATATCTAATGTATATGAAAACAAATTAAACAAAGAAAAATAACGAGATATATTGAACTATTTTTTCGCTTATACAATATTTAAAATACACAATTTGACATATATTTGTTAATATTAATATAGTTTTTTATAAAATAATTTAAATCATTATTATTAACTGCTCCCTCCATGGTATATTTACCTTGTCGTGGTGGAGTGGCTTGCGTGCTTAAATGATCCTGAGAGCTATGCCGGCGGTAGCATTGCTGCCGATAGGGTTACCCATGCCGGACTGGTCGAAGGTGATAAGCCAGACGAAAAAAGTACCTTGGTCGAAAGAGTGACGATCTTTCACCGTAAAAATAGAACCGTCAAGAAATGCGGACATGGGTTCAACTGGGGTAAAATTTTCCGGAGGTCAAATAGTCCCCCATTCGGTTCTCCGGGCGGGGACTACTTCAGGGAACCCATGCCAAAGCAGAGGGAAAACGCCCAGTTGGTAGACCAAGAATGAGGTGGGAGAATAACATTAACTATGATTTGAGGGAAGTAGATTATACAGGGAATGATTGGAAAGCATTAGCTCAGGATAGGGATGTATGGAGAGCTTATGTCCGTGCGGCCATGAACCTACGGGTTCGATAGTGCCAGTGAGTAAGTAAGTAAGTAAGTATTATTAACTGCTAAAATAATATTATAGGCGAGATTTTATAAGTTTCTTTGTAAAATATGGATTACATTGCTTCAATATTATTAAATATACTTTTTTTGCGCGATAGTGCGTTCTGTCGTACTTACAGCAATGACGACCATAATTGAAAGCTCAACTTCCTACATTTCGGGATTGCCAACCTAAATAACTATACTATAATATTACATTTACATCCACGTGCGGGAAGTAAAACCACTGCTCTTTTTGTATAATACGTACAATGTATTTATACAAAAATATATCCAAAAGGTAGTGTTAATATACATTATACGAAACAAATCACTGCATTTTAAATGAACTGAACTTAATTTGAAATAATATAAAACAATAAATACGTACTTGCGGCCATTTTATTACTGATTGGTGTCACGACACGCTGTAGTCTCAACTAATAAACATTGCCCACACTGTATTCACGTAGACTTTCACGGCCGGAGTTGCTATGATGATCTTGATGAAGGTTTTCGGGCTGTAGGCCGTGGTCGTGAGGCTTGTAGTTCCCGACGTTTCGCCAGAGACAAGGGTTGTCCCTTGAGGATGCCAGACGCAGTCTTTGGCGAAACGTCGGGGAACTACAAGCCTCACGACCACGGCCTACAGCCCGAAAACCTTCATCAAGATCATCATAGCCCAAACTGTTAACGTTAGTCAGTTGTTTATAATGAACGCAAATATTTACAACAAAAACAAAAATTATTTAACTATTATTTATTATTTTGAAAACACGATCGCACAAAAAATAATGTACAACGTACGTTTGCGAAGCGTTTTACAGAATCTTGGAAATTAGAAACCTCGCTATCGCTCGGTTTTTAAACATTTCCTCGCTTCTGTAAAAACCACTTCCCAACCTTGCATCGTAATATAGCCTACTATTTAAAGATAGTTACACATACATGGAATACTTTGTTTTGATTGTTAAAATAATTAGTAACCCACTTAAAAAAACTAAAAGATTCGAAAAGTCCCGAATTCAAATAATAATAATACCGATCAATCTGACCGATGATTTCGACAGTTTCCCTCAGACATCAACACGAATCCTGAGTTGAAATTGCATTATGAACACTCATTTCAAAATAATAATTTCTTAGTACTTTGTCGTTAAATTATATTAAATCAGTAAATGTTTTGAGATCAATGGTATAAATAAGCTTAGTTTATGCTGATGATGAAGTATTATTAGACATAGCGAGGATGTACTAAAGGTCAACATGCACACTCTATTGAGTAATACTATGAAATTGGGACTGGAAGTAAACATAAATATAACTAAATATATGGTCAACCATAGAACTACATGGAAATGTATAGTTAAAGACAAATTAAAAAAAAAAGAAGATAAAGATATGAAGAAGTGCTTGAAATTAAAGTAACCAGGAACAGTAATTAGACCCTAATATCAGGAATGAGATGCAGAAATAAATTAAACACAGGCTGAATTCCGGAAGTGTATGTTTTATGTATTACAGGGATTGCTGTCGTTCCAGCTTCTCTCAAAAATTGCTAAACTGAAAAAAAAAATAAATAAAAATATTTTTCTCGCAGTTATATTATATGGATGTGAAACATGGGCTCCTACTTTAAGGGACGAGAAAATATTACGGGTATTTGAAAATAAAGTTCTTAGGAAAAAATTTGGACCAAGCAGAAATGAACAAATGGAGAAGACTACATAACAGCGAACTACATGATCTTTATGGGGAAACTAGATATAATAACAATTAAGTTTGGTAGACTGCGCTGGGGATGACATTGCACGAATGAGAAATGAGAGAGTGGCGTGGAAACTGTAGGAAAAAAAAGGAGGAAAGTGTCCAGTATATAGGCCAATAACATTAACATGATTTGATGGAAGCAGATTATACAGGATATAATTGGAAAACCTTAGCTCAGGATAGGGATGTATGGAGAGCTTATGTCCGCGAGGCCATGAACCTACGGGTTCGGTAGTACGAGTGAGTTAGTTATTTAATGCCCCATTTGTGGTTTTCAGTGTTTTCCCCGGATGTAAGCAATATATTCATTAAATCGCGTAAGAAAATGTTTACCATTTGCTCTAAAGAAAATATTAGTAGAAACACTGCTTGCCACGTTTTATTAATGTGGTTATCTTTATTACAGTTTTTACAGTCCTAAATGCTGTTCTTACCCAAAGTCCGCGAGGCCAAGGACCTATGGGTTCGATATGCCAGTAAGTTTGTTATATAATCGTATATCCGACGAATCACAGTTTACAAAAATAAATGCTATTTAATTTCACTTATGTATACCTAACGGAAATCACTAAAAATATTTACTAGTATCACTTATGTATACTTTACCATTTATTGATGAATAATATTTTTCACTCTATATATTAATTCCTCACTGTTTAGAACTAAATTCCACATTTAAAAATCAAACTTCACTCGAAACTTACCACTGCTGTTATTCAATAGTTAATCGGATGAACGAAAGAACACGAAATGTCCAGTTTCGAATTTGATAATGCTTTTTTCGAGTTTCCATGACAACGGGCGTGCGGCGCAGGCTTGAAGCAATGCTTCCAGGAAGAGAAACGCCCACCATTGTTGTACGAGCGAGCTCCCGATACCGTATGAATCTGGAATTCTTTCTCAGACATCACGAGAATATTCCAAATTTCTCCGCCTGCGGTGTTGTATGCCATCAACTGGCCAGTTATTTCTCACCCTCGAGTGCATCCCCCCCACTCTACTTCTTTCCCACGACGGTACTTCACGAATTAAAAATATAAGTTGTTAATTTGTGTTTATTTGTCTGTGTCTGTCTCTATTACCATAGTCTGCCCGTCTGTCGCTGTTGTGTCTGGAGTCCGCAGAGTTGGCTAGGCAATTAATCTTCAATCTGCTTTTCTGACTGTTATCGGAAATCATATTTATGAAGACCGCTGCTATAGTATACAGAGCTTCTCTTACGCAGGGACAGTAGTTCAATTTCCAGTAGTATTTCACTTGCTGGCTGTGATTTTTCAGTGTTTTCTCCAGTTGTGTTAGCGATGTATTTATTAAATCGTAAAATAAATTACTTATCATTTATTAATTAAATAAAAATAAAACTACGTTTTATTTTTATTTAATTAATAAATATGGATTTTCATCAAGTAAACACCAACTCAATTGATTACTTATCATTTGTTCTCTTGTCACGCAGCGGGCCCCGAGTTCGATTCCCGGTTGAGAAATGCTCCTGGGTGAGATTTTTCGGAGTTTTTCCTCACCTGTACGACAAATGTCAGGAAGCTTAGGGCCCAAAGGTCCCCGAATATCATCCGGCCATCATCATCATCATCCTTATAATTATCATAACCATATCCTTCGCCGGTGTGGAAAGCAACGGGAAACTACCACACCTATACTTCCCTAGTAAAGCTGCAAAGCATAGCATGAAAATGCAATTATTTATTAGTGAAGGACCTGCCCTCTGGCAGAATTGCTATGGATGGATCATTTGTTCTAAGAAAAATGTTAGTAAATGCAACACTTAGAAATTGTGACTAGAAGTAAATATTAATAAAACTAAATGTATGTTCACACATAGAAATACATTGTATAATGCAAATGGACAGTTAATGATACATGAGGAAAAATTTGAAAAAAGTGCCTGAATTAAAAAGGCCCTATCTAGGAACAATAATACAAATAGGAATGAGATACACAAAAAAAATAAAACATAGGCTCAATTCTGGAAATGCGTGCTATTATGCATTACAGGGACTCTTGTTGTTCCAACGTATCTCTCTCTCTCTCTCTCTCTCTCTCCTCTCCCTCTCTCTCTCTCTCTCTCCTCTCTCTCTCTCTCTCGCAAAAGAAAAAGTTTAACTGGAAGTATATAAAACTGTTATTCTCCCAGTTATATTACCGATACATGGATGCGAAACAATGTCTCTTCCTTTAAGGAACGAGAAAAATTTACGAGTATTTGAGAATAAAGTTCTTAGGAAAATTTTTGGACCAAAGAGAAATAAACAACAGGCGAATGGAGAAGGCTACATAACAGTGATCAGCTTAACCTTTACAGGTATCCAGATATGATAAGAACAGTTAAGCAGGAATTGTGGCACAAGTGGGGAATGAAAAGAGAGCTTCTTGTAGGATACCAGAGAGAAAACACCCAGAATAAGGTGAGAATAGAGTATTAACCACGATTTGAGGGAACTAGATTATACAAGAGATGATTGGAAAACATTTGCTCAGAATGGGGATGTGTGGAGAGCTTATGTCCGTGCGACCAAGAACCTACGGGTTCGAGTGAGTTAGTCATTCAATTTCCTATTTGTGGTTTTTCAGTGTTTTTTCCCAGCTGTAAACAATACATTCATTAAATCGCGTAAGAAATTGTTTAACGTTTGCTGTAAAGAAAATGTTAATAGAAACACGAATGACGCATTTTTGATTATCTTACATTCTTTTTACAGACCTAAATACTGTTCTTACCCAAATGCTTCAATAAGTTCATAATTTCTTCGTACGTTTTATTTGTGGTATTCACAAATGTGATCATGTTACATTGTGATAGCTTCGCCTACAAGATCTTTTTGCTATACACCTTGGATTTCTCTTCCTCACCATGTCAGAGACTGCCAACATCAGAAACAAACTATTATTTTTTTAACTGACAGAAACATCTGGCTAATAACATTTGTATATTACTTACTTACTTACTGACACTATCGAACCCGTAGGTTCATGGCCGCACGGACATAAGCTCTCCATACATCCCTATCCTCAGCTAATGCTTTCCAATCATTCCCTGTATAATCTACTTCCCTCAAATCATAGTTAATGTTGTTCTCCCACCTCATTCTTGGTCTACCAACTGGGCGTTTTCCTTCTGGTTTTCCTACAAGAAGTTTCCATGCACGTCTTTCATTCCCCATACGTGCAACATGTCCTGCCCATCGCAGTCTACGGGACTTAACTGTTCTTATTATATCTGGCTTCCTATAAAGACCATGTAGTTCATTGTTATGTAAGTCTTCTCCATTCACCTGTCTGTTCATCTCTCTTTGGTCCAAAAATTTTCCTAAGAACTTTATTCTCAAATACTCGTAATCTCCTTTCCTCCCTTAAAGTAAGAGTCCATGTTTTCGCACCCATATAATATAACTGGTAGAATAATATTTTTATATATCTTCAGCTTAACGTTTTTTGAAAGAAGTTGGGACATCAAAAGTCTCTGCAATGCATAATAGCATGCATTTCCAGAATTGAGCCTATGTTTAATTTCTTTGTGCATCTCATTACTATTTGTGATTATTGTTCCAAGGTATTTGAATTCAGCCAATTCCTCAAAATTTCCCTCATTTGTCATTAGCTGTCCATTTCCATTATATAATGTATTTCTACGTGTGACCATATATTTAGTTTTACTGATATTTACTTCCAGTCCTAATTTCTTAGTTTTACTCAATAGTGTGTGCGTGTTGGCCTTTAGTATCTCCTCGCTATCGACCAGTAGTACTACATCATCAGCATAAACTAACAGCTTATTAATACCATTCAGTTGTAAGCCTTCTTCATTCTCTAAAGATTTAATGACATTTGTTTATTGCTCTATTTAATAAAAATTCTATTAAGATTAATAATATTTGTACCTAATATCTCATATGGGCCTATATAAAAGAGATAGATAACACCGTGGTATGAAACTTTTCGAAGTAGACATTGGCGATTGTTACATTGGTTTGCGTCAGTTGTCTTCTCTACTTACGTAATGGGCTGTAGTTGGTTTGTCCTTCGACGTACGCGTTGTTCCATTGGGATGCTGAGAATACAATTTTCCGTGTTTATGAAAACAAGTTGTTCTCGGAAGTAGGAAGCGAGGGGATTATCACTGGAGCCATGGATCTGGGTTCGAAGAAGACATGCTAACTACTTCAAATCACTTCGAGAATACAAACAAGTTTTTTTTATATTGGGATGTCTCTAATTCCGTGATTGAAAACTCTACCACAGGAAATCCGGAACTGCAATACAGTACAGGCATTAAGAAAAAACTAAATTTGTATTTGCTTTATTTTTGGTTTAAATTATCTTGGGAATTATATATATATATATATATATATATATAATGTCCACCGCTGTGGTCTCGAGGTAGCGTACTGCCTTGTCACGTAGCGGGCCCGGTTTCGATCCCCGGTCGGGACAGTTTTTTCTGGGTGACAGTTCCGGGACAGTTTTTTCGGGTTTTTTTCTCACCGAAAGACAAATGCCAGGAACACTTTAAGGCCCAAACGGTTCCCGAAATCATATGGTCATCGCAATCATCATCATTCATATTCATCTTAGATTAAGCTTAGGATTAGGGACTCTTCTGGCGAACCAATATCATAATCATCACCACCCATCATATCATCGGGGCAACGTAACTCCGCCTTCTAGGCGCCCCCAACCTCAGAAGTGGGTTACAAGTACGCCATACCAGGAGAGAACACCAGAATGTCGAAAGACAACCTGGGGCATTTGCAATATATATATACGATTACGAAAGTTTTCTTAGGTTTTCCGCGTCATGGATTCAAGGTCGGCCTCTGGCCACTGATTTCGACGTTTCGGCAAGATCCCACATGCCATTATCAAGGAATGGTAGGTTCGAGTCACTGGTTTTAGGTCTTTATATATATAATACGCGAAGAAAAAAAATGTACCCCCTTTTAAGCAAATTGCGCGCACGGAGGCGTGTGATATTTGGCATAATTAAAGTTCATGTAGAGAAGGAGTGCAGGAAAATAAAAATTTATGTATAGTATGCGTTACAAATAAATTAAATTAAACAATATAAAGTAAATTGTTTCCAAGGAATTTATGTGTATTACTCATTAATTTGTTACGTTCATACTGAAAGTGGATTGTTGCAAAAAGAAAATTGTGCAGCAGCAATGTGAATTGACTTACTCTCGCGTATTTATTATTAGTTGTTTAAAAAAGTGAGTACATTTTATTATTTAAACTTAAATTAAACCCTGTCTAATCTTTATACCAGTAATTTCATTACATTTTTTATATTTACATATTCGCACCCTATTTACCATTATGTTTCGACATAGAACATCGACGGGTCGGAGTGAGAGACAAAGAAAAGGGATATATAGCCTATTCCCGTACACATAATAATAAGCCAAATGCAAATTTAAATACGAGTAGTATAAATAGTTTACAAATGTCAAATGACGCGTTGTTGCTTTTAAAATATGGCTTAATCAAGCTATACCACAATATTTCCTCTATCGTTCCTATTTTTATATCATCAGCATCATCATCCAGAGAATAAGCCTGTTTGGCTCGTTCCGGTTTCATGAAAGCTAGAATTGTTAAAATTGTTCAGACCATCTTCTTTGTGTGCATCCATCATTTCTCCTTCCGCGCGGTTTATAATTTAGCAATAATTTTGGAAATATTTCTTCTGGAATTCTAACAATATGTTCTTCTCCAGTCGTTCCTATATTTAATTATTCAGTCTGCAAGTTTGTAAATGTTTAGTTTCTTTCTTATATCTTCATTCCTTTTCTTATCCAGCAGAGTATATCCTGCTATATTTCTGAAAAATCTCATATCAGCTACTTCAAATCTTTGTTCTTCTCTTTTAGTGATCGTTCCAACATTCCTGATCCATACATCAATACAGGAACAGCCATTAACTTTATAAAATTTCATTTTTGTTTATTTTCTTGTGTTTTTAAGGGTTCTTTTAATAGTGCCACACATTAGATTAAATTTATTTATTTTGTCATTAATATCTTCAATTTTAACATATGATAAATGGAAACCTAGATATTTAAAACTGTTTCACTTCCTCTAAAATTGTATTATCAATTACTACTTTTTTGCTCTTAAGGTAGTCCTATCATATCCTTTAAATGCTAAAATTTTAGTTTTGTATTCTTTGAAATTTTTAAATTGTAATTGGTACTTAATTTTTTTTTTTCCAATTAAAAAATAGCTCTTTGTAGATCATCTTCTGAACTGGAAATCACTAATACTTGATGAGCGGCAACAAATATTTAAATTGTTGTATTTTTATAATGAATCGAAAATTAATGCATAATGACGCATTTGTAACAAACTTAAAATTTTAATGAACTGTGGTCGAATTCGACCGCTCGGTGACTACTGGGTATAATTAAATACAGTGATTTTTCATTGTACATAAGCAGATATGCGTGTGCATTCAATTAAGAATTTGACTAAATATGTATTGTATTTAAAGGGGTGATGGGTGAAATTTCTATTTTCTACATTTTTTAAGCTACAAAGGCATACTTGATTTTTTGTACACATATTCATGCCATAATAAGTAATATTATACTGAAGTTTCATCCTTCTAGGCTTAAAAGTTTTTGAGTTATTGAAGAAAATCCATTTAAAATTTGCATATTAAAATTTTTAATTAGTCCCACATTTTTTTAGTAATTTTTTTATTTTTTTTCTACACAACCACAGACTCATTTAGAACAACTCTGTGCTTTTCTATATCATTATAATAAAGGAAGAAAACATATATAGGCCTACATCTTCTGCATAGGAAAATTTATTTTTTATATTACTACACATATTTTATTTTTTATTTAAAAAACTATCAATGTTGTTTCAAAATCAGTGCATAGAATTATTAGCCATAGTGTGTGGGATATGCAGTTAAAATTTCGTGCTTCTATCATTAAATTTGTCAAAGGTATTTTGATTTGAATATATTGAAATGCAATGAAAATAAAAGTGAGGAGGAAAAGCCAATTTGAAAGTTTGCACATGCAGTTAAATTAGAATGTAGCATACATGCCCTCCTACAGTCATTAGGGAGACTTACAAGCGCCATAGGACACTGAAACTTCACCAACTTATACTTCTACCACCATTTTTAATACAAAAAAAAATTGCTAAATTTGACCGAAAATGTCGAAAATTTCATCCATCCACCTTCCTTAAAACATACAGTATTGAGCGGAATATGTAGGCCTAAAATTGTGTAACATGAACATGAAATATAATGGTCCTATTTATATACTTTTTAAGCTATCAAACTGTTACATTTACTTAGGCCTAATACAGGCTTTCCACTTTACACTAGTTTGCCCTTGATTCCTGCTTTCCAGAGATTCCTATCTTCCCATTGTCCTTCTTCCATACCCCTCTTCATCATGGCATAATATATTCCCTCATACCATGTTCTTCTACCTCTCCCCCTCTTACTTCTGCCTGGTACCATCCATCTAACACATATTTAGGCCACTGGTCTTCCGACATCCGTTGTACATGTCCATACCACTGTAAAGCTCTCTTTGTTATCCTATCGATAACAGTTTCCTGTGCATCCATTCTTGTCTGATATGTGTAGGCTATTTCGAATATAGACTGTTACATACTGAGGAAAAAAAAATGTAATTACATAGAAATTCGGGGCTCTACTTAAATTCGCAGTCTATACCACTACATTTCATATCCCATACTGTCTGCATAAGGCCACTGTGTAAGCAGTCAAAAGCAAATAAACACCCTAAATTATAAAGAAAAAAAATTCCCCTGAATGAAAGGTTTTATAAGTAGATGTGAATTATAGCACATAATGAAATATTTTGGTGAGAGGGGTTGTCAGAAAATCTGAGTCGCCCTGCGGGGTTGAAGAGAACGGAGATATTTAAAAGAGAGCAGTCATGCCATAATAACCGCAAGAAATTCCCACGATTCACAAGAAAAATCCAAATTACCCTCACAAAAACTGCGACTACCAGAATTAAGTTAGCCCAGAGGCCAGCCCCGGGGTAACGCGTGAACACCGGTAGTCCCGTGCGGACGGAATGTGCCTGTCAGCTCTGCGGCTTCCTATTCGCCTTCGGGCCCCCAAACATATTATGTTCTAGTGTGTTCTATTGTAGTTATTAACGGCAAATTGCATGTTATACGCGAATAATAATTCCATTATATTTACTCGATTAAAAGTTGAGAAATTCAAATATTAGGATCAGTTTTAGAATCAATTAGGAAAAAGTTATAGTGAAATTGAGAAAAGAATTAGTGAAATAAGAATAGTAATTGGAATGTTAAATTCAGAGATATGGAGTAAAAATATTACAAATAAAACCAAAAGATATTGATATTTAAATGATTAGTACAAAGTGTTATGTTGTATGGTGCAGAGACATGGACTTTAGGGTAGACAGCAAGTAAAAAAAATCATTGACAACGGAGATGGATTATTGGCAAAGGGCATCAAGAAAATCAAGAAAGGAGAAAATTCGGAACCAGAAAATTGGAGAAATGATTAATGTTAAACATAATTTTTTTGTCTAATGTCCCCAGGTTGTCTTTCATGACATTTCTGGCTGTCTCACCTGACATTGGCGGAATTGTAATCCATTTCTGAAAGGCAGAGTTACGTTACCCCGATGATATGATGGATGATTAATGATTAATGAAGCGCCAGAAAAGTTCTTAACCTAAACGTAGCCTAAATTCTAGACCATGGGCACCACAGGAAAAAATCATATGGTCTGATCAGGAATCGAAGCTGCGACCCCTCATGAACAGTTGTCAGTAACGCTGACCACTAGCATGATGCTGGTAGACGTAATAGAAGAACGCAGATTGAAATGGTGTGAAGTCTGAAGAGGATGGAGAATAATAGAATCCCAAGAATGATGTTGGATTGGAATGCTGAAGGCAGGGGCAGGAGGGAGAAACCCAGGGAACAGTAGATGGATGAAGTGAGAAGGGACATGATTGTAACTTATGGCTGTGAAACATGGGTACTGTAGGAGTCTGATAAACAAAAACTATTAATCTTTGAAAGTAGGATCTAACGGAGAATTTCTGGACCAATTAGAGAAAGCGATGACACATGGCGTATACGAATGAACTCTGAGTTAATTAATCTAATACGAAATAAAACTATAATAAACCACATTAAAGCTCAAAGACTGCGCTGGTATGGACATATAAATAGAATGCAGGAAGACAAGCTTGTAAGAAGAATATACAAATGAAAACCAATATGCATCAGAACAGCTGGAGCACCAGTTATAACATATGGGATAGAGATAATTAGGGAAAAACTTAAGATCGGAGATCTGATAAGAATAGAAAAAGTCGAAGCAATGTTCATAAAACGGATCCTGAGAATAGGAAAAACAGCGCCATCTCGTTTTGCTTACGAACTCACGAGAGAGACCTACTTCATAGAGGACATAAGAACCCAATTCTATCTACAATCCACAGAACCATACCAGAAAATTCATAAGCACAGAATCGAAATAGGAAGAAGAAGGGAAATAGACATAGATTTCTACACCACAACTGCCATGCTGGGACGACAGATGGACCAGAGAGTGCAACCCCCAGAGACACGTCCACAACACGACTCGCAGTGCATGGATTTCATAACAAGGTGTGTATAAACAAGAAGTTCCACGAGCCGACCGGACGAATGCAGGTGTGTGTTTGTGTGGACAAAGATGTAGGAAATACCACATCATAACATGTGCGAAAAGGACAAAAACCATTACAGACTACAGTAAAGACTAAACCACCACTAATGCTCAACCTGAGTGCACATTTCTTATTATTATTATTATTATTATTATTATTATTATTATTATTATTATTATTATTATTATTATTATTATTATTATTATTATTATTATTATTATTATCAGAACAGCTGGACGCCCAAAAAACAGATGGCAGGATGATGTTATAAAATATATATTAGAAATGAAAATTGGAAATTGGCCAGTCTGTATCCAGGATAAATCTAGGTAGAGAGGAATTGTTGAGGAGGCCAAAATTTCAATGAGGTTATAGTCGCCTACTAAAGAAGCAGAAGAAGAAGAAGAAGAAGAGAAGGAACACGATCAGAAGAGACCTCAAAGAAGAAGATGCTGAGGATAGTAACCTGTGGCGGAGTAAAATACATTTGGGCTGAAGGATAACTACTGTAACGTAGAAAAAAATTGTTTAATAAAAATAATAACTCACTGTAACCCTCGCCCTTATAGGGAGGGCCCACTTTTTACAAATGAGTTGTTAAACTCGTCCGAGCTAAGTTTTCAGTTGTACTCGTACTGTAAAACAAACCGGATGTTTGCATTTTTAACTTGGTCGAATAATGGTTTTAACCTTTTAAGGTGTAAGAAAATGTAGTTCGCAAACACTCGAAATAAAGGAAATAAAAAGAAGAGAATTATCTAGCTAGCGTTGTCTAGGCCAATATAAGTTTTTTGGGAGAATCTTAAAATATATTAATTACAATTAAAATAGATGATGGACAGCTAATGACAAATGAGGGAAATTTTTGAAGAAGTGGCTGAATTCAAATACCCAGGAGAGCAATAAGCACAAATAGGAATGAGAATGCACACAAGAAATTAAAATGTATGCAACAATTCTAGAAATGCGTGCTATATGTATTATACAGAGACTCTTGACGTCACAACAACTCCTTTTAAAAAAAAACGTTTTTAACTGAAAATTAGGCCCATATAAAAAATATTATTTCTACCAGTTTATATTATATAGATGCGAAACTTGGACTCTTACTTTAAGGAAGAACGGAGATTACGAGTATTTGAGAATAAATTCTTAGGAACATTTTTGTCCCGCACCGTAGCCGAGCGGTTAAGCTAGGAAGCCTTGGCGCAGAGCTACGGGGACTTGCGCTGATTCGAGTTCTCCATGGGGGAGGAAGAAATTTCTCATGGTTATTTCGGCCAGTATAGGGACCGGTGCCCACCCAGCATCGTGAGGCAATTGGGGTAGCTACAATAAGTAGCGGCTCCAGGTTGAGGAACCAGCTATAAACGGCTGGGGGACTCGACATGCTAAACACACATGTCACCCCTACATTGGCTGTTGATCATCTACCTCTGTGGTTGACACATGTGGATGTGAAGGGCCAGCAGCCGCTGGTAAAAGGGCAACCGCGCTGAAAAGTGAAATACCCTCAATCGGATCAGGAACAATTTTTGGACCAAAGAGAGATGAATAGACCGGGTGAATGGAGAAGACTACACAACAGTGAACTACATGGTCTTTATGGGAAATCAGATGGACTTCTAATAATAATAGTTAAAGTCCAGCCGCTGAGTCTCTGGTCCGATATAATAACAGTTTAAGTCTAGTAGACTGCGATGGCAGGATATGTGGTTAACGAATTAGTGAATAAAAGCCGTGCATAGAAGTTTCTTATAGGAAAACCGGAGGGAAAGCGCCCTGTTGATAGACCAAAAGGTGGGAGAATAACACTAACTTTGATTTGAGGAAAGTAGATTATACAGGGAATGATTGGAAAATATCAGCTCAGGATAGGGATGTATGGAGAACTTATGTCCGTGCGGTCATGAACCTATGGGTTTAATAGTGCCAGTGAGTTAGTTAAAATTAATTAATCATTGGATATCTATTGTTACAAAGTGAATTCGCTTTCTGGGTAATTTCTTAAAATATTGAAAATTAAATAATTTGAAAAGCGGAGAGGAACAAATTATTTTGAATGTTTTTCAAAGAGTTTAGTGAAAAAATCCCACATTCAACCATTGAGGATGTGGTGAAAATAACAGCACGATTTACGGGTGAGTCAGCATAGAACAAATATTCTGCTCGTAAAAACATTATCTAAATAAAGGACAACTATCGCGACATCATGGAAAAAGCGTAATCGTCTGATTAGCTAGGCCCACATATATTTTTTATGACTATCTCACTCATGCCCCAATGGTAGTTATGACCAATCATATTCAATTATTTTTTGTTTATAACCAACGTGTTTCGCCTCGATTTATCAACTGCAGACTATCATATTAAAGAAAGCTCCTCCGTTTTTAATATTCTGAATAGGTCATAGCATTTATTTTGGCAGTGTTCTGACTCCCGCCGATTAAAAAGGCTACCAGGATTGTATATATGTGCATGAATGTCATAGAAGCGCATGCGGGAAATAAATATAAAAAATTGTAGCAAATGTTTATACCACAAAAAAAAAAAAGAAACCACTGTTTGCACTTTCTTAAACGAATTATTTTCCAGAAATGACATTGCAGAAAAAATATATTGGACATATTTTACATCATATGACATCAGAAATTAATTAATACCTATAATGTTTGTTTATAAATTTCTCCCACTAGGGTGCATTCTTACAATATTGCGATCTTTTGCAATAAATAATATGATTCTGGTTGCAAACAAAAGAAGCAAATGAAGCGTACCAATCGTTTCTAATTTGTTTTCAAACATCGCTGTTTATATTAGATACATAAATATTTTAAAAATAACTATAGTTAAATAATGATTTGTGAGGTAAACAGCTTAAATTTATTCGTTTGAAATAGTCCTAACAAATGCCACTCTTGATTTCCAAATTCCTCTAGATAAATTTGAAATCACTCGTGGCCTGTTACTTATGTATAACTTTTCTTTTCACAATATCATTCTTATATTATAATATGATCCATTTATTGGAACTGTGTTTAAAATTAACATTATTGGGAGAATGTTAATAAATTAGCTTGGTTAAGAAATTTCCCGCCATCGATCACTCGTGGTCTCCACGCGCATCTTATGATGTACGTAACCCTTGTCGTGCCATTGAGTTATATATATATATATATAAGGGTAATTGAGTGAAATTTGAGAGCACAAAACAATAGAACAATAAAGAAATACGACTTTCAGAATTGTGGAATGGTTAATCCGCCCTCCTGCCTCTGTTAGCCCCGTGATATGCAAAGTAGTTCGCGATAACAGAGATGTTCAGGGAACTAGCGCTGTTATTATTCTGTTAACAACTGCGCAGTGCGTTGTTTTTAAACTTACCTCATTCTTATTCTTTGAGACACCCAGTCTCCAGGGCGTAATGCTAGCTCTGGTTTTTTACTCTGGCTTTAATCCTTAAATTGGTACAGTAATTTATGAGATATACTGTATTGTATATTCCTATACGTTCACAAGTGGGGACCCGGGTGCTTAACTATAATAATTTAGTTCATGCTTATTTACCTACATATGTCAAGGAGTGACATTTGGTTAGCACATCGCCTCAATTGAGACATATAGTAGGCAACTAAGTTATTATTTGGCTGGATGTATATCGATTAAATTTTGCATTATTCTAAGTAATACAACAACTAAAAGTATGAGGAATTAAACACAATAGTGAATACAAACAAACTGGATATAAGCACATTTGGCAAGTGATGACTGAAAATAGAATACCAAAAGCAGCATACAGCTGTATTCAACCACGAGGAAGAAGAATTTTGGGAAGATCAAGAGAAATGATGGAAACAGCAGCAATTTGTAGCCGGAACAGGCTGTAAATAAGCCTAAACCGTGAAGACATATAGACAAAAATGGAAGCAACACATAGACAGAAATGAATGAAGATAGATACCCAAAACAATAACAAAAATACAACCTAAAGGCACCCGAGATCTGGGCAGACCTAGAGAAGAGATGGGCTGAAGTCGGAACGGGTCAACAGACCTAATCCTGAAGCAGTTAAAAATAGATTAAAACCCTACTGATCAAGTAATAAAAATTTAAAGGACCATAATATTTCCTCGCCCGATGTGTATATAAATACAATAAGAATATAGAGCTCATTTCAATGAAGGGTTCGTATAAATCACCCAAATTTACGTCTCGACAAATAGATTAACTCTATCAGGCTCATTCAATATTCTAATGTCCATCGCCGGCCGTTTTGAACCCGCGACTGTACCTCAAAATAATAATCATCGTCTCATCTCATGGTAGTTCGTCGGGTTTCTGCTCCCGAATCATCTTCCCATCGTCTTCTACATACGTTCCCACTCTCATAGCCTTGAGGTTGGTACAACAGTGCTTGTTTTTTGCCTAGAAGAGTCCATTTAAAATATGTTCATACCATTTTGTTATATCCAAAGATAAACCCCTTTTACTTTATGGTATATAACGTTGTAATTTGTAACCTTAACAGTACATTAACTAAATAGTAGAAGGGGGTCCTCATCTAGGGGATATGGGATGGCGACCACAAGGGTGCCCAAGCTGTGCCAAACTTTCTTCCCTTACTTGTGTTTGCACTCTTTTAACTTACTATCTACCTCTTTGGTTAACTCTTGTTTTTTGACGCCAATGTATTGGGCATCGAGGGCTAGGGGGCTTTCCTTTCTTCCATTTCTTCTTTTCCTTTGTTTTTTTCTTTTCTTCCCAGAAAGCGTTGACAGGGGTATAGATGGCAGCCCATCACGGTCTTGCCTTCCAAAGATTAAACTCTTTTTTTTTACTTTACGGTAAAACGGTTGTACTTATGTACCATTTAACAAGTAATTTAACATAAATAGTATAACAGGGGTCCCATTATGGATATGTGGATGGGCGAACAAAAGGTGCCCAAGCTGTGCAAAACATTTCTTCCACTTACTTGTGTTTTGCACTCTTTTTAACTTACTATCTAACCTCTCTTGTTTAACTCTTGTTTTTTTTGACGCCATGCTATAGTGCATCCGAGGGCTAGGGAGTCTTTCCTTTCTTCCATTTCTTCTTTCCTTTATTTTCTTTTCTTCTCCAGAAAAGCCTGACCAGAGGCTATAAGATGGCAGCCCATCACTGGTCTTGCCTTTCCAAAGATTAAAACTCTTTTTTACTTTACGGTATATAACGGTTGTAATTATGTAACATTAACAAGTAAATTAACATAAAATAGTAGAACAGGGGTCCTCATCTAGGGGATATGTGGATGGCGACCAAAAGGTGCCAAGCTGTGCAAACCTTTCTTCCTCTACTTGGTTTGCACTCTTTAACTTTACTTTCTCACCTCTCTTGGTTAACTCTTTGTTTTTTGACGCCAATGTATTAGGGCTCCCAGGGCTAGGAGTCTTTCCTTTCTTCCATTTCTTCTTTCCTTTTTTTTTTTCTTCTCCAGAAGCCTGACCAGAGTCTTAATATGGCAGCCCAGACCTGGTCTTGCCTTCCAAAGATTAAATACTCTTTTACTTTTACGGGTTATAAGGGTTGTAAATTCTGTAACATTAACAATAAATAACCTCAAATAGTAGAACAGGGGTCCTCATCTAGGGGATTTGGATGGCGACACCAGGGGCCCAAGGGCGCTGTGCAAAACATTCTTCCACTTACTGTGTTTGCACTCTTTTAACTTTACTATCTAACCTCTCTTGGTTAACTCTTGTTTTTTTTGACGCCAATGCTATTAGGCATCCGAGGGTAGGAGTCTTTCCTTTCTTCCATTTCTTCTTTCTTATTTTCTTTGTTCTCCAGAAAAGCCTGACCGGAGGCTATAGGATGGCAGCCCACATGGTCTTGCCTTTCCAAGATTTAAACTCTTTTTACTTACGTTATATGGGGCGGTTGTAATTATGTACATTAACAAGTAAATTAACATAAAATAGTAGAAAGGGGTCCTCATCTGGGGATAGTGGATGGCGACCACAGGTGCCGAGCTGTGCAAAACATTCTTCCACTTACTTGTTTTGCACTCTTTTAACTTTACTATCTACCTCTCTTGTTACTCTTGTTTTTTTTGACGCCCATGCTATTTGGGCATCCGAGGCTATGGAGTCTTTCCTTTCTTCCATTTCTTCTTCCTTTATTTTCTTTTCTTCTCCAGAAAGCTCTTGACCGAGGGCGAGAAGATGGCCAGCCATCACTGGTCTACCTTTCCAAAAAAGATTTTATTAAAACTCTTTTTTACTTTACCGGTATATAAGGGTGTGTAATTATGTAACATTAACAAGTAAATTGAACATAAGAATAGGCTAGAACAGGGGGTCCTCTTATAGGGGAGATGTGGATGGCGACCACAAGGTGCCCAAGCTGTGCATAAAACAATTTCTTCAAAGTACTCTGTGTTTGCACTTCTTTTAACTTTATATCTAACCCTCTTGGTTAACTCTTGTTTTTTTGACGCACCAATGATATCTTAGGGCATCCGAGGGCTAGGGAGGTCTTTCCGACCTTTCTTCCATCTCTTTCCTTTATTTTATTTCTTCTCCAGAAAAGCCTGACCAGAGGCTATAAGATGGCAGCCACATCACTGGTTCTTGCCTTTTCCAAAGATTAAAACTCCTTTTTTACTTTACGGTATATAACGGTTGTAATTATGTAACATTAACAAGTAAATTAACATAAAATAGTAGAACAGGGGTCCTCATCTAGGGGATATGTGGATGGCGACCACAAGGTGCCCAAGCTGTGCAAAACATTTCTTCCACTTACTTGTGTTTTGCATCTTTTAAACTTTACTATAACTCTCTTGGTTAACTCTTGTTTTTTTGACGCCAATGCTATTAGTGC